>JASDAP010000058.1:453856-463856 GCA_031216635.1 Dissostichus eleginoides
TCATAATGCTACTCATGTCAGGGTTCAGGACTCATAATGCTGACTCATGTCAGGGGTCAGGACTCATAATGCGACTCATGTCAGGGGTCAGGACTCATAATGCTGACTCATGTCAGGGGTCAGGACTCATAATGCTGACTCATGTCAGGGTTCAGGACTCATAATGCTGACTCGTGTCAGGGTTCAGGACTCATAATGCTGACTCATGTCAGGGTCAGGACTCATAATGCTGACTCATGTCAGGGTCAGGACTCATAATGCTGACTCATGTCAGGGTTCAGGACTCATAATGCTGACTCATGTCAGGGGTCAGGACTCATAATGCTGACTCATGTCAGGGTCAGGACTCATAATGCTGACTCATGTCAGGGTTCAGGACTCATAATGCTGACTCATGTCAGGGGTCAGGACTCATAATGCTGACTCATGTCAGGGGTCAGGACTCATAATGCTGACTCATGTCAGGGTGAAGGACTCATAATGCTGACTCATGTCAGGGTGAAGGACTCATAATGCTGACTCATGTCAGGGTGTCAGGACTCATAATGCTGACTCATGTCAGGGGTCAGGACTCATAATGCTGACTCATGTCAGGGGTCAGGACTCAATGCTGACTCATGTCAGGGTTTAGGACTCATAATGCTGACTCATGTCAGGGTGAAGGACTCATAATGCTGAATCGTCAGGGTTAAGGACTCATAATGCTGACTCATGTCAGGGGTCAGGACTCATAATGCTGACTCATGTCAGGGGTCAGGACTCATAATGCTGACTCATGTCAGGGGTCAGGACTCATAATGCTGACTCATGTCAGGGTTCAGGACTCATAAAACTGACTCATGTCAGGGGTCAGGACTCATAATGCTGACTCATGCCAGGGTTCAGGACTCATAATGCTGACTCATGTCAGGGGTCAGGACTCATAATGCTGACTCATGTCAGGGGTCAGGACTCATAATGCTGACTCATGTCAGGGTCAGGACTCATAATGCTGACTCATGTCAGGGGTCAGGACTCATAATGCTGACTCATGTCAGGGGTCAGGACTCATAATGCTGACTCATGTCAGGGTTCAGGACTCATAATGCTGACTCATGTCAGGGGTCAGGACTCATAATTCTGACTCATGTCAGGGTTCAGGACTCATAATGCTGACTCGTGTCAGGGTTCAGGACTCATAATGCTGACTCATGTCAGGGGTCAGGACTCAATGCTGACTCATGTCAGGGGTCAGGACTCATAATGCTGACTCATGTCAGGGTTCAGGACTCATAATGCTGACTCATGTCAGGGGTCAGGACTCATAATGCTGACTCATGTCAGGGGTCAGGACTCATAATGCTGACTCATGTCAGGGGTCAGGACTCATAATGCTGACTCATGTCAGGGTTCAGGACTCATAAAACTGACTCATGTCAGGGTGAAGGACTCATAATGCTGACTCATGTCAGGGTGAAGGACTCATAATGCTGACTCATGTCAGGGGTCAGGACTCAATGCTGACTCATGTCAGGGTTTAGGACTCATAATGCTGACTCATGTCAGGGTGAAGGACTCATAATGCTGACTCATGTCAGGGTTAAGGACTCATAATGCTGACTCATGTCAGGGGTCAGGACTCATAATGCTGACTCATGTCAGGGGTCAGGACTCATAATGCTGACTCATGTCAGGGTGAAGGACTCATAATGCTGACTCATGTCAGGGTGAAGGACTCATAATGCTGACTCATGTCAGGGTGAGGACTCATAATGCTGACTCATGTCAGGGGTCAGGACTCATAATGCTGACTCATGTCAGGGTTCAGGACTCATAAAACTGACTCATGTCAGGGGTCAGGACTCATAATACTGACTCATGTCAGGGGTCAGGACTCATAATGCTGACTCATGTCAGGGGTCAGGACTCATAATGCTGACTCATGTCAGGGTCAGGACTCATAATGCTGACTCATGTCAGGGTTCAGGACTCATAATGCTGACTCATGTCAGGGTTCAGACTCATAATGCTGACTCATGTCAGGGTTTAGGACTCATAATGCTGACTCATGTCAGGGGTCAGACTCATAATTCTGACTCATTCAGGGTTCAGGACTCATAATGCTGACTCATGTCAGGGTCAGGACTCATCATAATGCTGACTCATGTCAGGGGTCAGGACTCATAATGCTGACTCATGTCAGGGGTCAGGACTCATAATGCTGACTCATGTCAGGGTTCAGGACTCATAATGCTGACTCATGTCAGGGGTCAGGACTCATAATTCTGACTCATGTCAGGGTTCAGGACTCATAATGCTGACTCATGTCAGGGGTCAGGACTCATAATGCTGACTCATGTCAGGGTTCAGGACTCATAATGCTGACTCATGTCAGGGTTCAGGACTCATAATGCTGACTCATGTCAGGGTCAGGACTCATAATGCTGACTCATGTCAGGTCAGGACTCATAATGCTGACTCATGTCAGGGTCAGGACTCATAATGCTGACTCATGTCAGGGTTCAGGACTCATAATGCTGACTCATGTCAGGGGTCAGGACTCATAATGCTGACTCATGTCAGGGAAGGCTCATAATGCTGACTCATGTCAGGGTGAAGGACATAATGCTGACTCATGTCAGGGGTCAGGACTCATAATGCTGACTCATGTCAGGGGTCAGGACTCAATGCTGACTCATGTCAGGGTTAGGACTCATATGCTGACTCATGTCAGGGTGAAGGACTCATAATGCTGACTCATGTCAGGGTAAGGACATCATAATGCTGACTCATGTCAGGGGTCAGGACTCATAATGCTGACTCATGTCAGGGGTCAGGACTCATAATACTGACTCATGTCAGGGTGAAGGACTCATAATGCTGACTCATGTCAGGGTTCAGGACTCATAATGCTGACTCATATCAGGGTGAAGGACTCATAATACTGACTCATATCAGGGTGAAGGACTCATAATGCTGACTCATGTCAGGGTTTTAAGACTCATTCCTGACCCTCTGGTAGTTTTAATTTGAGGTGAATTGTCCCTTTAAACTTACTACCCGTGCCCCGCCCCCTCAGAGTAAGCCCCGCCCCAGAGTGGAGTCAGCAGCTCAGACTCAGAGCTTCAAACCTGCAGCTGCACACTGAGAAGAAGAAGAAGAAGAAGAAGAAAAGAAGAAGAAGAAAAGAAGGAAGAGAGAAGAAGAAAAGAAGAAGAAGAGAGAAGAAGAAGAAGAAGAAGAAGAAGAAGATGGCCGACTCCAGCAGCACTAGCTCTTCATCACCACCTTCCTCCAACCACTCGTCTTCCTCCCTCAAAGACCTCTCACACTCAGGTAACCTCCACCTGCTCAGCGTCATGTGACCAGGAGTGTAACCCTCCACCTGCTCAGCGTCATGTGACCAGGAGTGTAACCCTCCACCTGCTCAGCGTCATGTGACTTTCACTGAAGTCTGAGATACTTGAGTATTTTTTCTGCTGTTACTGCAGTGTATTACAAAATGTTGCTGTGTTCTACTTTACTGCAGTAAAGCTTCTGAGAGTGTTCTACTTTACTGCAGTGAAACTTCTGAGAGTGTTCTACTTTACTGCAGTAAAGCTTCAGAGAGAAGCCCACCGGGGGTCCGATCAGCTGATTGGCTGTGAGGGAAATACCTGTCGTAACAAACTGCATTCAAATGTAGACAGAAACTCAGATTTCATCTCAAACTGAAACTTTATTCACTGTTTTTATCACTTTATATATTTATATACATATATATTTAGACTACAACTCCATGATGCCTCTGCACAACCACCACACCAACTAAATGTACTGTTGATTTAATTCAGAGACAACTGGAATAAAATGATGAACTGGGAGTTGAATGTGTCCTCAGAGGACCAACGTGCAGGTCCTGTTGAATGTGTCCTCAGAGGAACAACGTGCAGGTCCTGTTGAATGTGTCCTCAGAGGACCAACGTGCAGGTCCTGTTGAATGTGTCCTCAGAGGACCAACGTGCAGGTCCTGTTGAATGTGTCCTCAGAGGAACAACGTGCAGGTCCTGTTGAATGTGTCCTCAGAGGAACAACGTGCAGGTCCTGTTGAATGTGTCCTCAGAGGAACAACGTGCAGGTCCTGTTGAATGTGTCCTCAGAGGAACAACGTGCAGGTCCTGTTGAATGTGTCCTCAGAGGAACAACGTGCAGGTCCTGTTGAATGTGTCCTCAGAGGAACAACGTGCAGGTCCTGAGGTGTAATCCGGTCACACTGAGATTATCTGCATTCCTCCAGAGGAGAGGGTTAAAGAACGCTAATGACTCTCAGCTGAGAACAATCAGCCTCTGTGTCCTCCAACACTGGGGATTAGTCGTCTCCATCTTGGTGATTTGTCGTCTCCATCTTGGTGATTAGTCGTCTCCATCTTGGTGATTAGTCTCTTGGTGATTAGTCGTCTCCATCTTGGTGTTTAGTCGTCTCCATCTTGGTGATTAGTCGTCTCCATCTTGGTGATTAGTCGTCTCTATCTTGGTGATTAGTCTCTTGGTGATTAGTCGTCTCCATCTTGGTGTTTAGTCGTCTCCATCTTGGTGATTAGTCGTCTCCATCTTGGTGATTAGTCGTCTCCATCTTGGGGATTAGTCGTCTCCATCTTGGTGATTTGTCGTCTCCATCTTGGTGATTAGTCGTCTCCATCTTGGTGTTTAGTCGTCTCCATCTTGGTGTTTAGTCGTCTCCATCTTGGGGATTAGTCATCTCCATCTTGGTGTTTAGTCGTCTCCATCTTGGTGTTTAGTCTCTTGGTGATTAGTCGTCTCCATCTTGGTGATTAGTCGTCTCCATCTTGGTGATTAGTCGTCTCCATCTTGGTGTTTAGTCGTCTCCATCTTGGTGTTTAGTCTCTTGGTGATTAGTCGTCTCCATCTTGGTGTTTAGTCGTCTCCATCTTGGTGATTTGTCGTCTCCATCTTGGTGATTAGTCGTCTCCATCTTGGTGTTTAGTCGTCTCCATCTTGGTGTTTAGTCTCTTGGGGATTAGTCGTCTCCATCTTGGTGATTAGTCTCTTGGGGATTAGTCGTCTCCATCTTGGTGTTTAGTCGTCTCCATCTTGGTGTTTAGTCTCTTGGGGATTAGTCGTCTCCATCTTGGTGTTTAGTCGTCTCCATCTTGGTGTTTAGTCGTCTCCATCTTGGTGATTAGTCGTCTCCATATTGGTGATTAGTCTCTTGGGGATTAGTCGTCTCCATCTTGGTGATTAGTCGTCTCCATCTTGGTGATTAGTCGTCTCCATCTAGTTGTTTAGTCGTCTCCATCTTGGTGATTAGTCGTCTCCATCTAGTTGTTTAGTCGTCTCTATCTTGGTGATTAGTCTTCTCCATCTTGGGGAATAGTCATCTCCATCTTGGTGTTTAGTCGTCTCCATCTTGGGGATTAGTTGTGTCAATCTTGGTGATCAGTCGTCTCCATCTTGGTGTTTAGTCGTCTCCATCTAGTTGTTTAGTCGTCTCTATCTTGGTGATTGGTCTTCTCCATCTTGGGGATTAGTCATCTCCATCTTGGTGTTTAGTCGTCTCCATCTTGGGGATTAGTCGTGTCAATCTTGGTGATCAGTCATCTCCATCTTGGGGATTAGTCGTCTCCATCTTGGTGATTAGTCGTCTCCGTCTTGGTGATTAGGCGACTCCATCTAGGTGTTTAGTCGTCTCCATCTTGGTGATTAGTCGTCTTGGTGTTTAGGCGTCTCCATCTTGGGGATTAGTCATCTCCATCTTGGTGATTAGTCGTCTTGGTGTTTAGTCGTCTCCATCTTGGTGATTAGTCGTCTCCATCTTGATTAGTCGTCTCCATCTTGGGGATTAGTCTCTTGGTGATTAGTCGTCTCCATCTTGGTGATTAGTCGTCTCCATCTTGGTGATTAGTCGTCTCCATCTTGGTGTTTAGTCGTCTCCATCTTGGTGTTTAGTCGTCTCCATCTAGTTGTTTAGTCGTCTCTATCTTGGTGATTAGTCTTCTCCATCTTGGGGATTAGTCATCTCCATCTTGGTGTTTAGTCGTCTCCATCTTGGGGATTAGTTGTGTCAATCTTGGTGATCAGTCGTCTCCATCTTGGTGTTTAGTCGTCTCCATCTAGTTGTTTAGTCGTCTCTATCTTGGTGATTGGTCTTCTCCATCTTGGGGATTAGTCATCTCCATCTTGGTGTTTAGTCGTCTCCATCTTGGGGATTAGTCGTGTCAATCTTGGTGATCAGTCATCTCCATCTTGGGGATTAGTCGTCTCCATCTTGGTGATTAGTCGTCTCCGTCTTGGTGATTAGGCGACTCCATCTAGGTGTTTAGTCGTCTCCATCTTGGTGATTAGTCGTCTTGGTGTTTAGGCGTCTCCATCTTGGGGATTAGTCATCTCCATCTTGGTGATTAGTCGTCTTGGTGTTTAGTCGTCTCCATCTTGGTGATTAGTCGTCTCCATCTTGATTAGTCGTCTCCATCTTGGGGATTAGTCTCTTGGTGATTAGTCGTCTCCATCTTGGTGATTAGTCGTCTCCATCTGGGTGATTAGTCGTCTCCATCTTGGTGATTAGTCTCTTGGTGATTAGTCGTCTCCATCTTGGTGATTAGTCGTCTCCATCTTGGTGATTAGTCTCTTGGTGATTAGTCGTCTCCATCTTGGTGATTAGTCGTCTCCATCTTGGGGATTAGTCTCTTGGTGATTAGTCGTCTCCATCTTGGTGATTAGTCGTCTCCATCTTGGTGATTAGTCGTCTCCATCTTGGGGATTAGCCGTCTCCATCTTGGTGATTAGTCGTCTCCATCTTGGTGATTAGTCGTCTCCATCTTGGTGATTTGTCGTCTCCATCTTGGTGTTTAGTCTCTTGGTGATTAGTCGTCTCCATCTTGGTGTTTAGTCTCTTGGGGATTAGTCGTCTCCATCTTGGTGTTTAATCGTCTCCATCTTGGTGTTTAGTCGTCTCCATCTTGGGGATCAGTCGTCTCCATCTTGGTGATTAGTCATCTCCATCTTGGTGATTAGTCGTCTCCATCTAGGTGTTTAGTCGTCTCCATCTTGGTGATTAGTCGTCTCCATCTTGGTGTTTAGTCGTCTCCATCTTGGTGATTAGTCGTCTCCATCTTGGTGATTAGTCGTCTCCATCTTGGTGATTTGTCGTCTCCATCTTGGGGATTAGTCTCTTGGTGATTAGTCGTCTCCATCTTGGTGTTTAGTTGTCTCCATCTTGGTGATTAGTCGTCTCCATCTTGATTAGTCGTCTCCATCTTGGGGATTAGTCGTCTCCATCTTGGTGATTAGTCTCTTGGTGATTAGTCGACTCCATCTTGGTGATTAGTCGACTCCATCTTGGTGATTAGTCATCTCCATCTTGGTGATTAGTCGTCTCCATCTTGGTGATTAGTCGTCTCCATCTTGGTGTTTAGTCGTCTCCATCTTGGTGATTAGTCGTCTCCATCTTGGTGATTAGTCGTCTCCATCTTGGCGATTAGTCTCTTGGTGATTAGTCGTCTCCATCTTGGTGATTAGTCGTCTCCATCTTGGTGACTTGTCGTCTCGATCTTGGTGATTAGTCGTCTCCATCTTGGTGATTAGTCGTCTCCATCTTGGTGTTTAGTCATCTACATCTTGGTGTTTAATCGTCTCCATCTTGGTGTTTAGTCGTCTCCATCTTGGTGATTAGTCTCTTGGTGATTAGTCGTCTCCATCTTGGGGATTAGTCGTCTCCATCTTGGTGATTAGTCGTCTCCATCTTGGTGATTAGTCGTCTCCATCTTGGCGATTAGTCTCTTGGTGATTAGTCGTCTCCATCTTGGTGATTAGTCGTCTCCATCTTGGTGATTAGTCATCTCCATCTTGGTGATTAGTCGTCTCCATCTTGGGGATTAGTCGTCTCCATCTTGGTGATTAGTCGTCTCCATCTTGGTGATTAGTCTCTTGGTGATTAGTCGTCTCCATCTTGGTGATTAGTCTCTTGGTGATTAGTCTTCTCCATCTTGGTGATTAGTCGTCTCCATCTTGGTGATTAGTCTCTTGGTGATTAGTCGTCTCCATCTTGGTGTTTAGTCATCTCCATCTTGGTGATTAGTCGACTCCATCTTGGTGATTAGTCATCTCCATCTTGGTGATTAGTCATCTCCATCTTGGTGATTAGTCGACTCCATCTTGGTGATTAGTCATCTCCATCTTGGTGATTAGTCGTCTCCATCTTGGTGATTAGTCGTCTCCATCTTGGTGTTTAGTCGTCTCCATCTTGGTGATTAGTCGTCTCCATCTTGGTGACTTGTCGTCTCGATCTTGGTGATTAGTCGTCTCCATCTTGGTGATTAGTCGTCTCCATCTTGGTGACTTGTCGTCTCGATCTTGGTGATTAGTCGTCTCCATCTTGGTGATTAGTCGTCTCCATCTTGGTGTTTAGTCATCTACATCTTGGTGTTTAATCGTCTCCATCTTGGTGTTTAGTCGTCTCCATCTTGGTGATTAGTCTCTTGGTGATTAGTCGTCTACATCTTGGTGTTTAGTCGTCTCCATCTTGGTGATTAGTCGTCTCCATCTTGGGGATTAGTCGTCTCCATCTTGGTGATTAGTCGTCTCCATCTTGGTGATTAGTCGTCTCCATCTTGGCGATTAGTCTCTTGGTGATTAGTCGTCTCCATCTTGGTGATTAGTCGTCTCCATCTTGGTGATTAGTCGTCTCCATCTTGGTGATTAGTCGTCTCCATCTTGGGGATTAGTCGTCTCCATCTTGGTGATTAGTCGTCTCCATCTTGGTGATTAGTCTCTTGGTGATTAGTCGTCTCCATCTTGGTGATTAGTCTCTTGGTGATTAGTCTTCTCCATCTTGGTGATTAGTCGTCTCCATCTTGGTGATTAGTCTCTTGGTGATTAGTCGTCTCCATCTTGGTGTTTAGTCATCTCCATCTTGGTGATTTGTCGTCTCCATCTTGGTGATTAGTCGTCTCCATCTTGGGGATTAGTCGTCTCCATCTTGGTGATTAGTCGTCTCCATCTTGTTGTTTAGTCGTCTCCATCTTGGTGATTAGTTTTCTCCATCTTGGTGTATAGTCGTCTCCATCTTGGTGATTAGTCGTCTCCATCTTGGTGATTTGTCGTCTCCATCTTGGTGATTAGTCGTCTCCATCTTGGTGTTTAGTCTCTTGGTGATTAGTCGTCTCCATCTTGGTGTTTAGTCGTCTCCATCTTGGTGATTTGTCGTCTCCATCTTGGTGATTAGTCGTCTCCATCTTGGTGTTTAGTCTCTTGGTGATTAGTCGTCTCCATCTTGGTGTTTAGTCATCTCCATCTTGGTGATTTGTCGTCTCCATCTTGGTGATTAGTCTCTTGGTGATTAGTCTTCTCCATCTTGGTGATTAGTCGTCTCCATCTTGGTGATTAGTCTCTTGGTGATTAGTCGTCTCCATCTTGGTGTTTAGTCATCTCCATCTTGGTGATTTGTCGTCTCCATCTTGGTGATTAGTCGTCTCCATCTTGGGGATTAGTCGTCTCCATCTTGGTGATTAGTCGTCTCCATCTTGTTGTTTAGTCGTCTCCATCTTGGTGATTAGTTTTCTCCATCTTGGTGTATAGTCGTCTCCATCTTGGTGATTAGTCGTCTCCATCTTGGTGATTTGTCGTCTCCATCTTGGTGATTAGTCGTCTCCATCTTGGTGTTTAGTCTCTTGGTGATTAGTCGTCTCATCTTGGTGTTTAGTCGTCTCCCATCTGGTGATTTGTCGTCTCCATCTTGGTGATTAGTCGTCTCCATCTTGGTGTTTAGTCTCTTGGTGATTAGTCGTCTCCATCTTGGTGATTAGTCTCTTGGTGATTAGTCGTCTCCATCTTGGTGATTTGTCGTCTCCATCTTGGTGATTTGTCGTCTCAATCTTGGTGTTTAGTCTCTTGGTGATTAGTCGTCTCCATCTTGGTGTTTAGTCGTCTCCATCTTGGTGTTTAGTCGTCTCCATCTTGGTGTTTAGTCGTCTCCATCTTGGGGATTAGTCGTCTCCATCTTGGTGTTTAGTCGTCTCCATCTTGG
>JASDAP010000058.1:468856-581356 GCA_031216635.1 Dissostichus eleginoides
GATGTTCTCAGATGTTCTTAGATGTTCTCAGATGTTCTTAGATGTTCTCAGATGTTCTCAGATGTTCTGGGATGTTCTCAGATGAGTTCTGTGATGTTCTCAGATGTTCTTAGATGTTCTGTGATGTTCTCAGATGTTCTCAGATGATCTGTGATGTTCTGTGATGTTCTCAGATGTTCTCAGATGTTCTGTGATGTTCTGTGATGTTCTCAGATGTTCTTAGATGTTCTCAGATGTTCTTAGATGTTCTCAGATGTTCTCAGATGTTCTGGGATGTTCTCATATGTTCTGTGATGTTCTCAAATGTTCTCTGATGTTCTGTGATGTTCTGTGTGTTCCAGCTGGCAGGGGGGATGTGGATGCTGACGTACGTCGGCTCGATCTTTAACGGCGTCACGCTGCTGATCCTCGGTGAGTCACCGCTCCTTAAAGGTCACCTATCGTGCTATCTGTAGGCAACAGCAGAGCTCTCAGATATATACAAATATATAAAAACATGTCTATGAAGTGTTTTGCTCCAAACACCAAACAGATCACCCATTCTAGCCACGCCTCATATCCCTCTATTTCACTTCCTGTTTCTAAAGTGCTGATTTTGGGTATAAAGCTTTAAAGAGGAGGGGCTGAGCTCATGCGGGACCCGGCAGCTACTGTCTAAACTAAATACTGCCGTGATGAAACGCCATATCATGGATTATCAAGGATTCTCTCTGAAACAGTATGGAGCTCAAAGGCTTTCTCTCTTGCCGGTTATACCACAAGGTGAGTTCCTTTTTATTTCCTGCTTCTTCACACACATGCTCTCCAGTACAGGTTAGCTCTGAGTGTTAGCGATGCTAATGTAAACACCGACCATATTACGTCCAAAACAGTCGCGCTGGGGGTCCGCCGCCGATATTACGTCAAATCGCCGCAAATCTGGATCAGCTCCGTTTTTTGAGATATGGGTATGGAGCAAAAGAGAGAGGGTTTTATTTTCTGACGCTGCGTGAGTTCCCCGACACACCGGGGACACACCGGGGACACACCGGGGACACACCGGGGACACACCGGGGACACATGGTTATGTAGAAAAGACATCAAAAAGTGACTTTTGCATGATAGGTCCCCTTTAAAGCATCTCCTTAAATCATCTTGTTAAGAAATGAAACCCTAACGAAGGTTCTCCTCTGGTTCCAGCCGACATCCTGTTCTTCACCTCGCCACTCCTCTACCAGAAGAAGAAGGTAATCTGATTACTGACAGAATGTTACGTGCTCCCCTCCTTGTTGTGCTTTTTGTCTCCCTGCTGCGCAGGTGCACCTGGTCTGCCGTGGCTCCGCCTCTGCACAGGTGTTTCTAGCTTCCACTCAGCCGGGCTATAAGGGGAGACTGGAGGAGAAGGATGATTGGCTATCCTGATGCCGGAAGACTCTGTTGGGAACAATCTCTCTGCTGTTTCGGATCTGTAGCTTCTGTGTCTGATTGTGATAACACGTGTATTCTGGAGGACTTGGGAGTATAGTTGGTTTCGCGGCTTTATTTCACCCGTAGTGTCTTGTTAGATTTCTGGGTAGGGGAGGGACGTCTGGGTCCTACGGCCCGTGGTGTGGCTGGCCCAAGGTCCCTTCTTCTTTTGTTTGTTTTTACCAGACCTCCAGACCTCGTTCTTTTGCCGGTTGGCCCATGTGAATAACGGCTGTAACCCATAAATAAATGGTCGCCGTTAAGTGCTGGATGTTTTGGTGTGTTTTCTTTTATGTTGCGGGTCTCCCCACGAGCCACTACCAGAGAAGGAACCTTCTAAACTGTGTGTGTGTGTGTGTGTGTGTGTGTGTGTGTGTGTGTGTGTGTGTGTGTGTGTGTGTGTGTACAGACTCAGATTGATGGGTACGTGCAGTTGGTTCGGTCCAGAGTCGAGGAGAAGATGAACAAGTGAGTTACATCGAGTATTAACTATTGTTATTATATCCCAGTGTTGAACCGTGTGTATCCAGCAGGACCTCCTGTAGACCCCCCCCTCCTGTAGACCCCCCCCTCCTGAAGACACCCCCCCGTCCTGTAGACTCTGAATAGCTTGAAGGCCCTGACGGTTCACCACTGATATATATAGAGTATTAGTTACAGACTTTATCTAAAGTAATATCTGTGTGTTTTCAGGCTGCAGGACCGTCTACCTGGAGCGGTGAAGAAAACCAAAGCTGAGTGACCCCCCCATCAGGACATCACACCCCCCCCCATCAGGACCCCCATCAGGACCCCCATCAGGACACCCCTCCATCTGGCCACCCCCATCAGGACCCCCATCAGGACACCCCTCCATCTGGTCCCCCCCATCAGGACCCCATCAGGACACCCCTCCATCTGGCCCCCCCATCAGGACCCCCCCATCAGGGCCCCCCCCATCATGACCCCCGATCAGGACCCCCATCAGGCCCCCTCCATCTTGCCCCCCCATCAGGGCCCCCCCCATCAGGACCCCTCCATCTGGCCCCCCCGTCTGGTCCCCCCCCATCAGGACCCCATCAGGACCCCCCCATCAGGACCCCTCCATCTGGCCCCCCCCATCAGGACCCCCATCAGGACCCCCCCATCTGCCCCATCCCCTCAGGACCCCCATCAGGACACCCCTCCATCTGGCCCCCCCCATCAGACCCCCATCAGGACACCCCTCCATCTGGCCCCCCAATCTGGCCCCCCCATCAGGACCCCCCCATCAGGGCCCCCCCATCAGGACCCCATCAGGAGCCCCATCAGGACCCCATCAGGACCCCCATCAGGATGTAATCAGCTGATCAATCTGTACCCGAGCAATCGTTCGAAATAAAGTTATTAATTTCTCTAGAAACGAGTTTGAGGTTTATTTTACGACTGGAAGCAGAGAGCTGTCAATCTCAAATTCATACTGAGATCGCCCTCTGTATAATGTGTACTACATATACTCGTATGGTAGTATTCATACTGAGATCGCCCTCTGTATAATGTGTACTACATATACTCGTATGGTAGTATTCATACTGTGATCGCCCTCTGTATAATGTGTACTACACATATACTCGTATGGTAGTATTCATACTGAGATCGCCCTCTGTATAATGTGTACCACATATACTCGTATGGTAGTATTCATACTGTGATCGCCCTCTGTATAATGTGTACTACATATATACTCGTATGGTAGTATTCATACTGTGATCACCCTCTGTATAATGTGTACTACATATATACTCGTATGGTAGTATTCATACTGTGATCACCCTCTGTATAATGTGTACTACACATATACTCGTATGGTAGTATTCATACTGTGATCGCCCTCTGTATAATGTGTACTACATATACTCGTATGGTAGTATTCATACTGTGATCGCCCTCTGTATAATGTGTACTACACATATACTAGTATGGTAGTATTCATACTGTGATCACCCTCTGTATAATGTGTACTACATATACTCGTATGGTGGTATTCATACTGTGATCACCCTCTGTATAATGTGTACTACATATACTCGTATGGTAGTATTCATACTGTGATCGCCCTCTGTATAATGTGTACTACACATATACTCATATGGTAGTATTCATACTGTGATCGCCCTCTGTACAATGTGTACTACATATACTCGTATGGTAGTATTCATACTGTGATCACCCTCTGTATAATGTGTACTACATATACTCGTATGGTAGTATTCATACTGTGATCACCCTCTGTATAATGTGTACTACACATATACTCGTATGGTAGTATTCACACTGTGATCACCCTCTGTATAATGTGTACTACACATATACTCGTATGGTAGTATTCATACTGTGATCGCCCTCTGTATAATGTGTACTACACATATACTCGTATGGTAGTATTCATACTGAGATCGCCCTCTGTATAATGTGTACTAGATATACTTGTATGGTAGTATTCATACTGAGATCGCCATCTGTATAATGTGTACTACATATACTCGTATGGTAGTATTCATACTGTGATCACCCTCTGTATAATGTGTACTACATATACTCGTATGGTAGTATTCATACTGTGATCACCCTCTGTATAATGTGTACTACACATATACTCGTATGGTAGTATTCACACTGTGATCACCCTCTGTATAATGTGTACTACACATATACTCGTATGGTAGTATTCATACTGTGATCGCCCTCTGTATAATGTGTACTACACATATACTCGTATGGTAGTATTCATACTGAGATCGCCCTCTGTATAATGTGTACTAAATATACTTGTATGGTAGTATTCATACTGAGATCGCCCTCTGTATAATGTGTACTAAATATACTTGTATGGTAGTATTCATACTGAGATCGCCCTCTGTATAATGTGTACTAAATATAATTGTATGGTAGTATTCATACTGAGATCGCCCTCTGTATAATGTGACTACATCTTCGTATGGTAGTATTCATACTGAGATCGCCCTCTGTATAATGTGTACTACATATACTCGTATGGTAGTATTCATACTGTGATCGCCCTCTGTATAATGTGTACTACACATATACTCGTATGGTAGTATTCATACTGAGATCGCCCTCTGTATAATGTGTACTACATATACTCGTATGGTAGTATTCATACTGTGATCACCCTCTGTATAATGTGTACTACATATATACTCGTATGGTAGTATTCATACTGTGATCACCCTCTGTATAATGTGTACTACATATATACTCGTATGGTAGTATTCATACTGTGATCACCCTCTGTATAATGTGTACTACATTACTCTTATGTAGTATTCATACTGTGATCGCCCTCTGTATAATGTGTACTACATATACTCGTATGGTAGTATTCATACTGTGATCGCCCTCTGTATAATGTGTACTACACATATACTAGTATGGTAGTATTCATACTGTGATCACCCTCTGTATAATGTGTACTACATATACTCGTATGGTAGTATTCACACTGAGATCACCCTCTGTATAATGTGTACTAACATATACTCGTATGGTAGTATTCATACTGTGATCGCCCTCTGTATAATGTGTACTACACATATACTCGTATGGTAGTATTCATACTGAGATCGCCCTCTGTATAATGTGTACTAAATATACTTGTATGGTAGTATTCATACTGAGATCGCCCTCTGTATAATGTGTACTACATATACTCGTATGGTAGTATTCATACTGTGATCACCCTCTGTATAATGTGTACTACACATATACTCGTATGGTAGTATTCATACTGTGATCGCCCTCTGTATAATGTGTACTACACATATACTCGTATGGTAGTATTCACTGTGATCACCCTCTGTATAATGTGTACTACAACATATACTCGTATGGTAGTATTCATACTGTGATCGCCCTCTGTATAATGTGTACTACACATATACTCGTATGGTAGTATTCATACTGAGATCGCCCTCTGTATAATGTGTACTAAATATACTTGTATGGTAGTATTCATACTGAGATCGCCTCTGTAAATGTGTACTAATATACTTGTATGGTAGTATTCATACTGAGATCGCCCTCTGTATAATGTGTACTAAATATACTTGTATGGTAGTATTCATACTGAGATCGCCCTCTGTATAATGTGTACTACATATACTCGTATGGTAGTATTCATACTGAGATCGCCCTCTGTATAATGTGTACTACATATACTTGTATGGTAGTATTCATACTGAGATCGCCCTCTGTATAATGTGTACTACACATATACTCGTATGGTAGTATTCACACTGTGATCACCCTCTGTATAATGTGTACTACACAATACTCGTATGGTAGTATCATACTGTGATCGCCCTCTGTATAATGTGTACTACATATACTCGTATGGTAGTATTCATACTGAGATCGCCCTCTGTATAATGTGTACTAAATATACTTGTATGGTATATTCATACTGAGATCGCCCTCTGTATAATGTGTACTACATATCTCGTATGGTAGTATTCATACTGTGATCGCCCTCTGTATAATGTGAACTACACATATACTTGTTGGTAGTATTCATACTGAGATCGCCCTCTGTATAATGTGTACTACATATACTGTATGGTAGTATTCATACTGAGATCGCCCTCTGTATAAATGTGTACTACATATACTTGTATGGTAGTATTCATACTGAGATCGCCCTCTGTATAATGTGTACTACATATACTTGTATAGTATTCATACTGGATCGCCCTCTGTATAATGTGTACTACATATACTCGTATGGTAGTATTCATACTGTGATCGCCCTCTGTATAATGTTACTACACATATACTCGTATGGTAGTATTCATACTGTGATCGCCCTCTGTATAATGTGTACCTACATATACTCGTATGGTAGTATTCATACGTGATTGCCCTCTGTATAATGTGTACTACACATATACTCGTATGGTAGTATTCATACTGTGATCACCCTCGTATAATGTGTACTACATATACTCGTATGGTAGTATTCATACTGTGATCGCCCTCTGTATAATGTGTACTACACATACTCGTATGGTAGTATTCATACTGTGATCACCCTCTGTATAATGTGTACTACATATACTCGTATGGTAGATTCATACTGTGATCACCCTCTGTATAATGTGTACTACATATACTCGTATGGTAGTATATACTGTGATCGCCCTCTGTATAATGTGTACTACATATCTCGTATGGTAGTATTCATACTGTGATCGCCCTCCGTATAATGTGTACACACATATACTCGTATGGTATATTCATACTGTGATCGCCCTCTGTATAATGTGTACTACATATACTCGTATGGTAGTCTCCTTATAATGTGTAATACACATATACTCGTATGGTAGTATTCATACTGTGATCACCCTCTGTATATGTGTACACACATATACTCGTATGGTATTCCATACTGTGATCACCCTCTGTATAATGTGTACTACATTAACTCGTGTATGGTAGTATTCATACTGTGATCACCCTCTGTATAATGTGTACTACTCATATACTCGTATGGTAGTATTCATACTGTGATCGCCCTCTGTATAATGTGTACTACATATATACTCGTGTATGGTAGTATTCATACTGTGATCACCCTCTGTATAATGTGTACTACATATACTCGTATGGTAGTATTCATACTGTGATCGCCCTCTGTATAATGTGTACTACACATATACTCGTATGGTAGTATTCATACTGAGATCGCCCTCTGTATAATGTGTACTAAATATACTTGTATGGTAGTATTCATACTGAGATCGCCCTCTGTATAATGTGTACTACATATACTCGTATGGTAGTATTCATACTGTGATCGCCCTCTGTATAATGTGAACTACACATATACTCGTTTGGTAGTATTCATACTGAGATCGCCCTCTGTATAATGTGTACTACATATACTCGTATGGTAGTATTCATACTGAGATCGCCCTCTGTATAATGTGTACTACATATACTTGTATGGTAGTATTCATACTGAGATCGCCCTCTGTATAATGTGTACTACATATACTTGTATGGTAGTATTCATACTGAGATCGCCCTCTGTATAATGTGTACTACATATACTCGTATGGTAGTATTCATACTGTGATCGCCCTCTGTATAATGTGTACTACACATATACTCGTATGTAGTATTCATACTGTGATCGCCCTCTGTATAATGTTACTACATATACCGTATGGTAGTATTCATACTGTGATTGCCCTCTGTATAATGTGTACTACACATATACTCGTATGGTAGTATTCATACTGTGATCGCCCTCTGTATAATGTGTACTACATATACTCGTATGGTAGTATTCATACTGTGATCGCCCTCTGTATAATGTGTACTACACATATACTCGTATGGTAGTATTCATACTGTGATCACCCTCTGTATAATGTGTACTACATATACTCGTATGGTAGTATTCATACTGTGATCACCCTCTGTATAATGTGTACTACATTACTCGTATGGTAGTATTCATACTGTGATCACACTCTGTATAATGTGTACTACATATACTCGTATGGTATATTCCATACTGTGATCGCCCTCTGTATAATGTGTACTACATATACTCGTATGGTAGTATTCATACTGTGATCGCCCTCCGTATAATGTGTACTACACATATACTCGTATGGTAGTATCATACTGTGATCGCCTCTGTAATGTGTACTACCTACTCGTATGGTAGTCTCCGTATATGTAATACACTATACTCGTATGGTAGTATTCATACTGTGATCACCCTCTGTATAATGTGTACCACACATATACTCGTATGGTAGTATTCATACTGTGATCACCCTCTGTATTGTGTACTACATATACTCGTATGGTAGTATTCATACTGTGATCACCCTCTGTATAATGTGTACTACTCATATACTCGTATGGTAGTATTCATACTGTGATCGCCCTCTGTATAATGTGTACTACATATATACTCGTGTATGGTAGTATTCATACTGTGATCACCCTCTGTATAATGTGTACTACATATACTCGTATGGTAGTATTCATACTGTGATCGCCCTCTGTATAATGTGTACTACACATATACTCGTATGGTATATCATACTGTGATCACCCTCTGTATAATGTGTGCTACACATATACTCGTATGGTAGTATTCATACTGTGATCCCCCTCTGTATAATGTGTACTACACATATACTCGTATGGTAGTATTCATACTGTGATCGCCCTCTGTATAATGTTTACTACACATATACTCGTATGGTAGTATTCATACTGTGATCACCCTCTGTATAATGTGTGCTACACATATACTCGTATGGTAGTATTCATACTGTGATCACCCTCTGTATAATGTGTACTACATATACTCGTATGGTAGTATTCATACTGTGATCGCCCTCTGTATAATGTGTACCACACATATACTCGTGTATGGTAGTATTCATACTGTGATCACCCTCTGTATAATGTGTACTACTCATATACTCGTATGGTAGTATTCATACTGTGATCGCCCTCTGTATAATGTGTACTACATATATACTCGTGTATGGTAGTATTCATACTGTGATCACCCTCTGTATAATGTGTACTACATATACTCGTATGGTAGTATTCAAACTGTGATTGCCCTCCGTATAATGTGTACTACACATATACTCGTATGGTAGTATTCATACTGTGATCGCCCTCTGTATAATGTGTACTACATATACTCGTATGGTAGTCTCCGTATAATGTGTACTACACATATACTCGTATGGTAGTATTTATACTGTGATCACCCTCTGTATAATGTGTACCACACATATACTCGTATGGTAGTATTCATACTGTGATCACCCTCTGTATAATGTGTACTACATATACTCGTGTATGGTAGTATTCATACTGTGATCACCCTCTGTATAATGTGTACTACTCATATACTCGTATGGTAGTATTCATACTGTGATCGCCCTCTGTATAATGTGTACTACACATATACTCGTATGGTAGTATTCATACTGTGATCACCCTCTGTATAATGTGTACCACACATATACTCGTATGGTAGTATTCATACTGTGATCACCCTCTGTATAATGTGTACTACATATACTCGTATGGTAGTATTCATACTGTGATCACCCTCTGTATAATGTGTACTACATATACTCGTATGGTAGTATTCATACTGTGATCGCCCTCTGTATAATGTGTACTACATATATACTCGTGTATGGTAGTATTCATACTGTGATCACCCTCTGTATAATGTGTACTACATATACTCGTATGGTAGTATTCATACTGTGATCGCCCTCTGTATAATGTGTACTACACATATACTCGTATGGTAGTATTCATACTGTGATCGCCCTCTGTATAATGTGTACTACACATATACTCGTATGGTAGTATTCATACTGTGATCACCCTCCGTATAATGTGTACTACTCATATACTCGTATGGTAGTATTCATACTGTGATCACCCTCTGTATAATGTGTACTACATATATACTCGTGTATGGTAGTATTCATACTGTGATCACCCTCTGTATAATGTGTACTACTCATATACTCGTATGGTAGTATTCATACTGTGATCACCCTCTGTATAATGTGTACTACATATACTCTTATGGTAGTATTCATACTGTGATCACCCTCTGTATAATGTGTACTACATATACTCTTATGGTAGTATTCATACTGTGATCACCCTCTGTATAATGTGTACTACATATACTCTTATGGTAGTATTCATACTGTGATCACCCTCTGTATAATGTGTACTACATATACTCGTATGGTAGTATTCATACTGTGATCGCCCTCTGTATAATGTGTACTACATATACTCGTATGGTAGTATTCATACTGTGATCACCCTCTGTATAATGTGTACTACATATACTCGTATGATTTGGTGATGTAATTAATTAGTATTTTAAAAGTTCTGCATGGTAGTTAGAGTATTTTGAGCGTTGAGAGGGTCAGCCCTGATTTGTATATTTCATTATAACTATGACTGTAATCTTTGTAGTGATATAAGTGTATCATGTGTACTACACATATACTCATATGGTAGTATTAGTATCTTTGTAGTGATATAAGTGTATCATGTGTACTACACATATACTCATATGGTAGTATTAGTATCTTTGTAGTGATATAAGTGTATCATGAAGGAAGGTATCAGCAGAGACCCTCCCTGATGGAGGAGGGGGGTTAAAGGTTCACACTAATCTGCTGTTAATGATTGATCTGTATTTTCCTTTGGAGGCTAATGCTAACTGCAGGAGGGTGTCATGTGTTCTCTCCACCTATCAGAGAACACCTGGAGAACATGTTGAAACCCTGTGACCCCCCAGGACTGTGTCTTAATGACAGAATGTCTTTAGTCCTGATGGTTCCACCTGAGGAACATGTGAGACCTCAGAGAACACCTGGAGAACATGTTGAAACCCTGTGACCCCCCATGACTGTGTCTTAATGACAGAATGTCTTTCGTCCTGATGGTTCCACCTGAGGAACATGTGAGACCTCAGAGAGCACCTGGAGAACATGTTTAAAACCCTGTGACCCCCCAGGACTGTGTCTTAATGACAGAATGTCTTAGTCCTGATGGTTCCACTGAGGAACATGTGAGACCTCAGAGAGCACCTGGAGAACATGTTGAAACCCTGTGACCCCCGTGACTGTGTCTTAATGACAGAATGTCTTTAGTCCTGATGGTTCCACCTGAGGAACATGTGAGACCTCAGAGAGCACCTTGAGAACATGTTGAAACCCTCTGACCCCCATGACTGTGTCTTAATGACAGAATGTCTTTAGTCCTGATGGTTCCACCTGAGGAACATGTGAGTCCTCAGAGAACACCTGGAGAACATGTTGAAACCCTGTGACCCCCAGGACTGTGTCTTAATGACAGAATGTCTTTAGTCCTGATGGTTCCACCTGTAGGAACATGTGAGTCCTCAGAGACACCTGGAGAACATGTTGAAACCCTGTGACCCCCCGTGACTGTGTCTTAATGACAGAATGTCTTTAGTCCTGATGGTTCCACCTGAGGAACATGTGAGTCCTCAGAGAACACCTGGAGAACATGTTGAAACCCTGTGACCCCCCAGGACTGTGTCTTAATGACAGAATGTCTTTAGTCCTGATGGTTCCACCTGAGGAACATGTGAGACCTCAGAGAACACCTGGAGAACATGTTGAAACCCTGTGACCCCCCAGGACTGTGTCTTAATGACAGAATGTCACGATCTTGGTGTTATGTCACGGTTTTAGTGTTGTCTGTCTGGTAATGGGATTTGTTTTGCTGTCCTGTTCTCCCTGTCTCTTGTCTTCCTTCCTGTGTTTTCCCTCCTGTGTCTGATTGGCTCATTGTGTTCACCTGTTGCCCTTGTGTTTCTGCCTCCCTTACCCAGCTGTGTCTCGTCCTGTGATTACCCCTCTTTGCATTTAGTCTTGTCTTTCCCTGTGTTCCCCTGTCGGTTCATTGTTTTTCCTGTCTCCCTCCATGTCAGTCACGGTCAGCTTTTGGTGAAGTATTTCCCCTGTTACCTTGTTATCCATGCCATGTTTTTTGATCTTCAGCTTGGAAAATAAAGCTCGCCTTTTGTTTATAGACCTCTTACCTTTTTGTAGTCTGCATTTGGGTCCTACGTTTTCCGAATCTTAACAGAGATCATAACAGAATGAACCGACCAAATATGGACCCAGCGGATTATGATTTTGATTTTGATATTGATTTGCTCTCTCTGGATTACTCCCTGCGATGTCATCATGCTGAGTGGAGTATATCCTCGTCTAGAAGGGACAAAGAGGCTGTCCTTAAAAAGGCACAAATGGAGGTGGCCAACATGCCATGGTTGAGGAGCTCGTTGCCTGAATGGCTCAGAGTTTTCTCATGTAGCCCTGAGTGCCAGTCTCCATTTTCTGACCCTTTTTTGGGATCCCGCCTGGCCTTTGGAGGTCCACGGAGCCTCCAAAAGACCTCTAAAAAACGTAAGGTCAGGAAGCCAGCTCGTACTCCAGTACCGGTTGACACAACCATGGTTCCGTGCTCCAGTGCCGGCCCACACAGTCATGGTACCGTGCTCCAGTACTATGCCACACAGCCATGGTTCCGTGTTCCGGTTCCGTGCCCAGCAGCCATGGTTCCGGCTCCAGTGCCGGCCCCAGCAGCCATGGTCCCTGCTTCGAACCGGACCTTACAGCCATGTTTCCGGCTCCAGAACCGGTCCACACAGCCATGATCCAGGCCTCTGTTCCGGCCCCAGCAGCCATGGTTCCGGCCCAAGTTCCGGCCCCAGCAGCCATGGTTCTGGCCCCATTTTCGGCCCCAGCAGCCATGGTTCCGGCTCCAGAACCAGCCCACCAGCCATGGTTCCAGCCTCAGTCCTGGCCCCAGCAGCCATGGTTCCGGCTCAAGTACCGGACCCAGCAGCCATGGTTCCGGCTCAAGTACCGGACCCAGCAGGCATGGTCCCGACTCCGGCTCCTCGTCACCTGTTGGCTCTCCGGCCGACGCCAGCTCCCCGTGTCCTGTCGGCGTACCGGCCGACTCCAGCACCTCGTCTCCTGTCGGCGTACCGACCGACTCATGTCCCTTCTCAAGTCCCTACCCTATGTCCTGTACCGTTGGAGGTCCAGCCGACACCTGTTTCGTCGGGGGTCCTGCCAACTCCATGTCCTGTGTCATTGGGGGTTCCGCTGAGGGTCCTGCCAACTCCATGTCCTGTTTCGTTGGGGGTTCCGCCGGATTTCCTGCCAACACCTGATCCTGTCCTGTTGGGGGTCCCGCCGTCACCTGTCTCGCCGGGGGTCCTGCCAACTCCTTGTCCTGTGTCGTTTGGGGGTTCCGCTGAGTTCCTGCCACTCCATGTCCTGTGTCGTTGGGGTTCCGCTGAGTCCTGGCCAACTCCTGTCCTGTTTCGTTGGGGGTTCCGCCAGATTCCTGCCAACCCTGTCCTGTCCTATTGGGGGTCCCGCCGACTCCTGCTCCGCCGGGTTTCCTGCCAACACCATCCTGTCATGTTGGGAGGTTTCCCCTTGGCACCAGCTCTTGCTCCGTCCGGGGTCCCACTGACACCAGCCCATGTCCCGTCCAGGGTTCCTGCCCGGACAACACTGGTTCCTATTCCGCCAGTGATCCAGTCGGCCACGAACCCGGTCTGTCCTTGTTCCCGGCTCCCTGACCATGCCCGCCGCGGCCTTTGCCACTTCTCTGCCTTGCCCCCGGGCCGTCCGCCCGAGACCCCCACCATGAACTCTGCCTTGCCCCCAGGCCGTCCGCCCGAGACCCCCACCATGAACTCTGCCTTGCCCCTGGGCCGTCTGCCCGAGACCCCCACCATGAATTCTGCCTTGCCCCCGGGCCGTCCACCTGAGACCACCTCCTGTTCCTCTGCCTTGCCTCTGGGCTGTCGACCCAGACCCGTCCTCCGGACCCCCTCCACCCACCCTTTTGGAAATGTTGGACATTGTTTTGGACGTCTGGAATCCGTCCCTTGAGGGGGGGGTTCTGTCACGGTTTTAGTGTTGTCTGTCTGGTAATGGGATTTGTTTTGCTGTCCTGTTCTCCCTGTCTCTTGTCTTCCTTCCTGTGTTTTCCCTCCTGTGTCTGATTGGCTCATTGTGTTCACCTGTTGCCCTTGTGTTTCTGCCTCCCTTACCCAGCTGTGTCTCGTCCTGTGATTACCCCTCTTTGCATTTAGTCTTGTCTTTCCCTGTGTTCCCCTGTCGGTTCATTGTTTTTCCTGTCTCCCTCCATGTCAGTCACGGTCAGCTTTCTGGTGAAGTATTTCCCCTGTGTTACCTTTGTTATCCATGCCATGTTTTTTGATCTTCAGCTTGGAAAATAAAGCTCGCCTTTTGTTTATAGACCTCTTACCTTTTTGTAGTCTGCATTTGGGCCCTACCTTTTCCGAATCTTAACAGAGATCATAACACAGAATGTCTTTAGTACTGATGGTTCCACATGAGGAACATGTGAGACCTCAGAGAGCGTTATCTTGCATCGTCATTTCAACAGAATCAAAGTCCACTAACGCACTGATACCAGAGGTCAAAGGTCACCTGGCTGCTGACTCTGCAGACACACACGAGGAGGAAGAGCTGCGGCAGAACCGCTGGAACCAGAGGAAACAGCATCCAGAGGAACCAGGAACCCAGAGGAACCAGGAACTAGAACCCAGAGGAACCAGAACCCAGAGGAACCACTGGAACCAGGACTGAAGACAGTCTGAGAGAGAGAACGTTAGAGAAGATCTAACACTGAGAGATCAGCAGAGACTGAAGCTGTCTGTGAAGCTCAACCAGCAGAGAGGAGAACCTCTGCAGAACCTCTGAAGACCATCTGCAGAACCTTAAGAGAACAATTGCAGACACTTGGAGAACTTCTTGAGGCGGTGAGAAACTTGAGGTGAATCTTTTTAATATGAATTATATTCAGATATTTGTATTAGACGAGGATCACGAAACCACAGGAAGGAAGCAGACCTCAACGTGTCCTCGTCTAGATCCGATCACCTTTATTGATCCACATGTAGGGATCTATTGATCCACATGTAGGGACCTATTGATCCACATGTAGGGACCTATTGATCCACATGTAGGGACCTATTGATCCACATGTAGGGACCTATTGATCCACATGTAGGGACCCCTTTGTCACTGCAGAAGGTAAAGCTGTGTGTGTGTGTGTGTGTGTGTGTGTGTGTGTGTGTGTGTGTGTGTGTGTGTGTGTGTGTGTGTGTGTGGTGTGTGTGTGTGTGTGTGTGTGTGTGTGTGTGTGTGTGTGTGTGTGTGTGTGTGTGTGTGTGTGTGTGTGTGTGTGTGTGTGTGTGTGTGTGTGTGTGTGTGTGTGTGTGTGTGTGTGTGTGTGTGTGTGTGTGTGTGTGTGTGTGTGTGTGTGTGTGGATCTGAAGGTTCCCATGTGAGCAAAGTGTCTGTAGTTTAAATGAAATCCAGCCGCAGCGTGAGAAGAATCTGATGAGTTGAGTTTTTAAAGATGTTACAAAATACTCATCACGCGTCTCTCAGCGTTCCTGCTGAAACATTCACTTCCTGTTCTCAGAGAGGAGCAGAAGCTCTGCTCACTTTACTCAGAAACAACTTGAAACTCTGAGCTGAGGTTCTGTGTGGTTCTGTAACGAGAGGATCCTTCATCCTGCCTCTGAAGCGGGAGGCTTTTATTTTGAAAGGTATGTCCCAAATATGGTACGTTTAACTCACGAAAGCTGGAGTCTGCTGTGTTTTACTTTGAAAATCCTGGTCTGTTTTACTTTGAAAAGCGTAAGTCTGGTGTGTTTTATTTTGAAAAGATGAAGTATCATTTGTTTAATTTTAAAGAGCTGAACTTGAATGATTTTTATTTTGAAAAGCCAAAGTCTAATGTTTGTTCCCCTTCACTTCCTCAGAGGAAAATGGCTGCCAGCTCTCCAAAAGACAAGTGAGTTAAAACAACTTTTATTATTTCCAGTCTTCACCTGGTTGGTTGATGATTCATTAAAACACACAATAAATGCAACTCATTGTTTAAAGGTCACCTGTCGTGCTTTCTGCAGGCAACAGCACAGCTCTCAGATATATAAAGAAACATGTCTATGAAGTGTTTCGCTCCAAACACCAACCCGATCGCCCATTCTCGCCCCGCCTCTTCTCCCTCTATTTCACTTCCTGTTTCTAAAGTGCTGATTTGGGGAATAAAGCTTTAAAGCAGAAACAGTTGGGATGCTTTTATTTTGAAATGGTCTTCCTGCAGGTATTTCGGCGTGTGGCTGATCTTCTTCATGCTCGGTTTGGGGACGCTGCTGCCCTGGAACTTCTTCATGACCGCCACTGTGGTATGACATCACTTCCTGTCTGCTTTCCACCCCCTCGCCATCTCCAGCTCTGTCAGGATTTTAGTTTTAGGACGAATAATTTAACAGTGTTCACAGAAATAACAGTTTTTATTTTATAAATGATCCTGTATTATATTAATTTAACAACTAAATATATATATATTTATATAACATTCAACCAGCAGTTGTTTGTGTGTGCAGTACTTCACCAGCCGTCTGAAGGACTCCCCATTGGAGGAATCCTCAGCCAATCAGACGGAGGCGCCAGGTGAGCGCAGTGCGTTGGAGGCGAGCTTCAACAACGTGATGACGCTGTGTGCGATGCTGCCGCTGCTGCTGTGCACCTGCCTGACCTCGCTGCTGCACCAGCTGTGAGACATTACCAACGAGAACATGATGATCAGGACGTCCATCAAAGTAGAGACACTACATACTGATATCTCAGTATGTAGTGTCTCTACTTTAAAGAGTCCTCTCCTGCTGATGTTCAGGTGTATATCAGTATGTAGTGTCTCTACTTTAAAGAGTCCTCTCCTGCTGATGTTCAGGTGTATATCAGTATGTAGCGTCTCTACTTTAAAGAGTCCTCTCCTGCTGATGTTCAGGTGTATATCAGTATGTAGTGTCTCTCCTTAAAGAGTCCTCTCCTGCTGATGTCCAGGTGTATATCAGTATGTAGTGTCTCTACTTTAAAGAGTCCTCTCCTGCTGATGTTCAGGTGTATATCAGTATGTAGTGTCTCTACTTTAAAGAGTCCTCTCCTGCTGATGTTCAGGTGTATATCAGTATGTAGTGTCTCTACTTTAAAGAGTCCTCTCCTGCTGATGTCCAGGTGTATATCAGTATGTAGTGTCTCTACTTTAAAGAGTCCTCTCCTGCTGATGTTCAGGTGTATATCAGTATGTAGTGTCTCTACTTTAAAGAGTCCTCTCCTGCTGATGTTCAGGTGTATATCAGGATGTAGTGTCTCTACTTTAAAGAGTCCTCTCCTGCTGATGTTCAGGTATATATCAGTATGTAGTGTCTCTACTTTAAAGAGTCCTCTCCTGCTGATGTTCAGGTGTATATCAGTATGTAGTGTCTCTACTTTAAAGAGTCCTCTCCTGCTGATGTTCAGGTGTATATCAGTATGTAGTGTCTCTACTTTAAAGAGTCCTCTCCTGCTGATGTTCAGGTGTATATCAGTATGTGGTGTCTCTACTTTAAAGAGTCCTCTCCTGCTGATGTCCAGGTGTATATCAGTATGTAGTGTCTCTACTTTAAAGAGTCCTCTCCTGCTGATGTCCAGGTGTATATCAGTATGTAGTGTCTCTACTTTAAAGAGTCCTCTCCTGCTGATGTTCAGGTGTATATCTGTATGTAGTGTCTCTACTTTAAAGAGTCCTCTCCTGCTGATGTTCAGGTGTATATCAGTATGTAGTGTCTCTACTTTAAAGAGTCCTCTCCTGCTGATGTTCAGGTGTATATCAGTATGTAGTGTCTCTACTTTAAAGAGTCCTCTCCTGCTGATGTTCAGGTGTATATCAGTATGTAGTGTCTCTACTTTAAAGAGTCCTCTCCTGCTGATGTTCAGGTGTATATCAGTATGTAGTGTCTCTACTTTAAAGAGTCCTCTCCTGCTGATGTTCAGGTGTATATCAGTATGTAGTGTCTCTACTTTAAAGAGTCCTCTCCTGCTGATGTCCAGGTGTATATCAGTATGTAGTGTCTCTACTTTAAAGAGTCCTCTCCTGCTGATGTTCAGGTGTATATCAGTATGTAGTGTCTCTACTTTAAAGAGTCCTCTCCTGCTGATGTTCAGGTGTATATCAGTATGTAGTGTCTCTACTTTAAAGAGTCCTCTCCTGCTGATGTTCAGGTGTATATCAGTATGTAGTGTCTCTACTTTAAAGAGTCCTCTCCTGCTCTCTTCCTCCAGGGTGTCTCAGCGCCTCCGGGTGCTCGGCAGTCTCCTCGTCATCATGTTCGTGTTCATCTCCACCGCCGTCTTCGTCAGAGTTCCTCTGGAGCCGCTCGCCTTCTTCTGCGTCACCATGGCGAAGATCGTCATCATCAACTGTGCGTTACGCCTCAGGGCAGTCTGTTGTTTATTTGTTTGTTGACAGCCTTCGGCGCGGTGCTGCAGGGCAGTCTGTTGTTTATTTGTTTGTTTGTTTGTTGACAGCCTTCGGCGCGGTGCTGCAGGGCAGTCTGTTTGGGATGGCAGGGCTGCTCCCGGCCTCGTACACCGCGCCCATCATGAGCGGCCAGGGGATGGCAGGGAGCTTCGCCGCCCTCGCCATGATCTGCGCTATCGCAAGTATTTCAGAATAACATCTGGTGAAACATCATGTGTGGCTCAGGGGTCCGGCTCTCACTGATGGGCCGGTTCGATCCCTCTCTCTCAGGTGGGTCTGATCTGCAGGATGCAGCGTTTGGATATTTCATCACAGCCTGTGTGGTTATCTTTGTGTCCATCCTCTCCTACGTCCTGCTGCCCAAACTGGTACACGCACTAATCCAATCAGCCGTAGCATCGTCAGAGTGCTTTTAATATATTCAGATCTTTATCTAAGATTTCCTGTTTCATGTTTTCAGGAGTTCTTCCAGTTTCATCAGGAGAACAACCGGAAACAGAACTCAGTGAACCTGATGAGCCCAGGTACCCTGTTTCTGTCCCCCTCAGAGAGCGATGGAGAGTCAGCTGATCAGTGCGGCCCACAGGACGTCTCCATCAGAAAGATCTTTCAGAAGGTCAGAGACAAAGAGCCTGAAAGCCACAGGACGTCTGAGCATAAAGATCTCTAAGGTCAGAGACACAGAGCCTGAAAGCCACAGGACGTCTGAGCATAAAGATCTCTAAGGTCAGAGACACAGAGCCTGAGAGCCACAGGACGTCTGAGAATAAAGATCTCTAAGGTCAGAGACACAGAGCCTGAGAGCCACAGGACGTCTGAGAATAAAGATCTCTAAGGTCAGAGACACAGAGCCTGAAGCCACAGGACGTCTGAGAATAAAGATCTCTAAGGTCAGAGACACAGAGCCTGAGAGCCACAGGACGTCTGAGAATAAAGATCTCTAAGGTCAGAGACACAGAGCCTGAAGCCACAGGACGTCTGAGAATAAAGATCTCTAAGGTCAGAGACACAGAGCCTGAGAGCCACAGGACGTCTGAGAATAAAGACCTCTAAGGTCAGAGACACAGAGCCTGAGAGCCACAGGACGTCTGAGAATAAAGATCTCTAAGGTCAGAGACACAGAGCCTGAAAGCCACAGGACGTCTGAGAATAAAGATCTCTAAGGTCAGAGACACAGAGCCTGAGAGCCACAGGACGTCTGAGAATAAAGACCTCTAAGGTCAGAGACACAGAGCCTGAGAGCCACAGGACGTCTGAGAATAAAGATCTCTAAGGTCACAGACACAGAGCCTGAAAGCCACAGGACGTCTGAGAATAAAGACCTCTAAGGTCAGAGACACAGAGCCTGAGAGCCACAGGACGTCTGAGAATAAAGACCTCTAAGGTCAGAGACACAGAGCCTGAGAGCCACAGGACATCTGAGAATAAAGATCTCTAAGGTCAGAGACACAGAGCCTGAAAGCCACAGGACGTCTGAGAATAAAGACCTCTAAGGTCAGAGACACAGAGCCTGAAAGCCACAGGACGTCTGAGAATAAAGACCTCTAAGGTCAGAGACACAGAGCCTGAGAGCCACAGGACGTCTGAGAATAAAGACCTCTAAGGTCAGAGACACAGAGCCTGAGAGCCACAGGACGTCTGAGAATAAAGACCTCTAAGGTCAGAGACACAGAGCCTGAGAGCCACAGGACGTCTGAGAATAAAGATCTCTAAGGTCAGAGACACAGAGCCTGAGAGCCACAGGACGTCTGAGAATAAAGACCTCTAAGGTCAGAGACACAGAGCCTGAGAGCCACAGGACGTCTGAGCATAAAGACCTCTAAGGTCAGAGACACAGAGCCTGAGAGCCACAGGACGTCTGAGAATAAAGACCTCTAAGGTCAGAGACACAGAGCCTGAGAGCCACAGGACGTCTGAGAATAAAGACCTCTAAGGTCAGAGACACAGAGCCTGAGAGCCACAGGACGTCTGAGAATAAAGATCTCTAAGGTCAGAGACACAGAGCCTGAAAGCCACAGGACGTCTGAGAATAAAGATCTCTAAGGTCAGAGACACAGAGCCTGAGAGCCACAGGACGTCTGAGAATAAAGACCTCTAAGGTCAGAGACACAGAGCCTGAGAGCCACAGGACGTCTGAGAATAAAGATCTCTAAGGTCAGAGACACAGAGCCTGAAAGCCACAGGACGTCTGAGAATAAAGATCTCTAAGGTCAGAGACACAGAGCCTGAAAGCCACAGGACGTCTGAGAATAAAGATCTCTAAGGTCAGAGACACAGAGCCTGAAAGCCACAGGACGTCTGAGAATAAAGATCTCTAAGGTCAGAGACACAGAGCCTGAAAGCCACAGGACGTCTGAGAATAAAGACCTCTAAGGTCAGAGACACAGAGCCTGAGAGCCACAGGACGTCTGAGAATAAAGACCTCTAAGGTCAGAGACACAGAGCCTGAGAGCCACAGGACGTCTGAGAATAAAGTCAGAATTCTCTGTAATCTGATTTTTTTTTTTTTTTTTTCTATAATTGTGAGATTTATTTAGAAATTAGCGAATTCTTTTTGAGAAAAAGTCTAAAGGATTTTTTCATTAAAATAAAGTTTAAACTGTTTCTCACAATTCTGACTTTATTTAAAAAGATTCTTTTTCAGATTTTCTTTCTGAAAATAAAGCGAGGATCTTAAAAGAAATTCCAGAGATGTTTTTTTGTCAGAAATCTGAAGTTAAAGTCAGAATTTTGACTTCATTCTGAGAAAAGTCTGAATTGTTGTTTGAATATCTAAAAGAGCACGTTTAGTCTGATGTAACATAGTGATGTAACGGTGACCTCTGACCTCAGATCTGGCTGCTGGCTCTCTCCGTGTGCTTCACCTTCACCGTCACCATCGGCACATTCCCCGCCATCACGGCCGACACCAAGTCCACGCTGGCCAGGGGGTCCTGGGGTCAGTCTCTTCTTCTGTGGTGTCTCATGAGTTCATCACGCTGCCTGTGATTGGTCGGCTGGCTCTGAGTCATCCAGGGTTCCTCCTCTTTAAAACAGGCACTTTTAGACTCTGATGTAATGAACTGTCCCAGTTAAATGTTGTAATATCATCAGAACTTTAATGGTTTCTGATGCTGGAAGTCGTATTCGTCCGTAACAAGTTATTTAAAGAGACAGGAATAATATGGTGTTTCTTCCTCAGAGCGATACTTTATCCCCGTCAGCTGCTTCCTCCTCTTCAACCTGAGCGACTGGGCCGGACGCAGCCTGACCGCCTTCTGCATGTGGGTGAGTCCTGAACCCTGACATCACTTCCTGTCCCCTGGTCTGGAGGTCAATGGTTACTGACTGTTTTTTTGGTTTGTTATACATAAATAAGGTCTGTGGTTATAGCGAAGTCATGTGACCGTGCTGTAGTTCCTTTATAGCCCAACATTAGCCTCCTTTAGCTTAGCGGTGGTGAAGGGAAGTCATGTGACCGTGCTGTAGTTCCTTTATAGCCCAACATTAGCCTCCTTTAGCTTAGCGGTGGTGACGTGAAGTCATGTGACCGTGCTGTAGTTCCTTTATAGCCCAACATTAGCCGCCTTTAGCTTAGCGGTGGTGACGTGAAGTCATGTGACCGTGATGTAGTTCCTTTATAGCCCAACATTAGCCACCTTTAGCTTAGCGGTGGTGACGTGAAGTCATGTGACCGTGCTGTAGTTCCTTTATAGCCCAACATTAGCCGCCTTTAGCTTAGCGGTGGTGACGTGAAGTCATGTGACCGTGCTGTAGTTCCTTTATAGCCCAACATTAGCCACCTTTAGCTTAGCGGTGGTGACGTGAAGTCATGTGACCGTGCTGTAGTTCCTTTATAGCCCAACATTAGCACCTTTAGCTTAGCGGTGGTGACGTGAAGTCATGTGACCGTGCTGTAGTTCCTTTATAGCCCAACATTAGCCTCCTTTAGCTTAGCGGTGGTGACGTGAAGTCATGTGACCGTGCTGTAGTTCCTTTATAGCCCAACATTAGCCTCCTGTAGCTTAGCGGTGGTGACGTGAAGTCATGTGACCGTGCTGTAGTTCCTTTATAGCCCAACATTAGCCTCCTTTAGCTTAGCGGTGGTGACGTGAAGTCATGTGACCGTGCTGTAGTTCCTTTATAGCCCAACATTAGCCACCTTTAGCTTAGCGGTGGTGACGTGAAGTCATGTGACCGTGCTGTAGTTCCTTTATAGCCCAACATTAGCCTCCTGTAGCTTAGCGGTGGTGACGTGAAGTCATGTGACCGTGCTGTAGTTCCTTTATAGCCCAACATTAGCCTCCTGTAGCTTAGCGGTGGTGACGTGAAGTCATGTGACCGTGCTGTAGTTCCTTTTATAGCCCAACATTAGCCTCCTTTAGCTTAGCGGTGGTGACGTGAAGTCATGTGACCGTGCTGTAGTTCCTTTATAGCCCAACATTAGCCTCCTTTAGCTTAGCGGTGGTGACGTGAAGTCATGTGACCGCGCTGTAGTCATCACAAAGTGCTGTTAATATGTGATGACCCTGCCATATTAGTAACTTGATGATTGTCTGTGTTTCAGCCGCGGAGCGACAGCAGGATACTTCCTGTTTCCATCGTTTGCCGCCTGGTTTTTCCGCCTCTCTTCATGTTGTGTAACGTTCAGCCCCGCCTGAACCTGCCCGTGTTCTTCCTCCATGACGGCTGGTTCATCTTCTTCATGGTCCTCTTCGCCTTCAGCAACGGATACCTGGCCAGCCTCTGCATGTGCTTCGGTCCAAAGTACACAAAACAACACAAACACAAAACACACACAAATCCCATCTACTGTTGTCCCGATGGGACATCACATCTCTTTAAAGAGTACCTCCAGTGAGTAATTTCACTCAGTCTCTGTACCGGCCCACATCTCTTTAAAGAGTACCTCCAGTGTGTAACTCTTCACTGAGTCTCTGTACCGGCCCACATCTCTTAAAGAGTACCTCCAGTGTGTAACTCTTCACTGAGTCTCTGTACCGGCCCACATCTCTTTTAAAGAGTACCTCCAGTGTGTAACTCTTCACTGAGTCTCTGTACCGGCCCACATCTCTTTAAAGAGTACCTCCAGTGTGTAACTCTTCACTGAGTCTCTGTACCGGCCCACATCTCTTTAAAGAGTACCTCCAGTGTGTAACTCTCCACTGAGTCTCTGTACCGGCCCACATCTCTTTAAAGAGTACCTCCAGTGTGTAACTCTTCACTGAGTCTCTGTACCGGCCCACATCTCTTTAAAGAGTACCTCCAGTGTGTAACTCTCACTGAGTCTCTTACCGGCCCACATCTCTTTAAAGAGTACCTCCAGTGTGTAACTCTTCACTGAGTCTCTGTACCGGCCCACATCTCTCTTAAAGAGTACCTCCAGTGTGTAACTCTCCACTGAGTCTCTTTACCGGCCCACATCTCTTTAAAAGAGTACCTCCAGTGTGTAACTCTCCACTGAGTCTCTTTACGGCCCACATCTCTTTAAAGAGTACTCCAGTGTGTAACTCTCCAGTCTGGTCTCTTTAACCTCCAGTGTGAGTCTCTGTACCGGCCCACATCTCTTTAAAGAGTACCTCCAGTGTGGAACATTGAGCTGGCTCTTTTCTCTGTGGGACTAATACAAGTATTCTGATTCTGATAAAAAGAATAACCAACAATCCACCCTGATGACTCGTTGATCCCTGTTGATGTTGTTGTTGTTTCAGGAAAGTTCTCCCTCACGAAGCAGAGACTGCCGGAGCCGTCATGGCCTTCTTCCTCTCGCTGGGGCTGGCTCTGGGGGCCGGGCTGTCCTTCCTCCTCAGAGCGCTGGTCTAACTAGACCACATCTGAACAGGAGACCACATCTGAACAGGAGACCACATCTGAACTGGAGACCACATCTGAACTGGAGACCACATCTGAACTGGAGACCACATCTGAACTGGAGACCACATCTGAACAGGAGACCACATCTGAACAAGAAACCACATCTGAACAGGAGACCACATCTGAACTAGAGACCACATCTGAACTAGAGACCACATCTGAACAGGAGACCATATCTGAACTAGAAACCACATCTGAACTGGTTTAACTAGAAACCACATCTGAACTGGAGACCACATCTGAACTGGAGACCACATCTGAACTGGAGACCACATCTGAACTAGAGACCACATCTGAACAGGAGACCACATCTGAACTAGAAACCACATCTGAACAGGAGACCACATCTGAACTAGAGACCACATCTGAACTAGAGACCACATCTGAACAGGAGACCATATCTGAACTAGAAACCACATCTGAACTGGTTTAACTAGAAACCACATCTGAACAGGAGACCACATCTGAACAGGAGACCACATCTGAACAGGAGACCACATCTGAACAAGAGACCACATCTGAACAAGAGACCACATCTGAACTAGAGACCACATCTGAACAGGAGACCACATCTGAACTGGTTTAACTAGAAACCACATCTGAACAGGAGACCACATCTGAACTGGAGACCACATCTGAACTAGAGACCACATCTGAACTGGAGACCACATCTGAACTAGAAACCACATCTGAACTGGTTTAACTAGAAACCACATCTGAACTGGACACCACATCTGAACTGGAGACCACATCTGAACTGGAAACCACATTTGAACTGAGACCACATCTGAACTGGAGACCACATCTGAACTGGTTTAACTAGAAACCACATCTGAACTGGATTAACTAGAAACCACATCTGAACTGGTTTAACTAGAGACCACATCTGAACTGGTTTACATCTGAACTGGTTTACATCTGAACTGGAGACCACATCTGAACTGGTTTAACTAGAAACCACATCTGAACTGGAGACCACATCTGAACTGGAGACCACATCTGAACTGGAGACCACATCTGAACAGGAAACCACATCTGAACTGGTTTAACTAGAAACCACATCTGAACTGGTTTTAACTAGAAACCACATCTGAACTGGTTTAACTAGAAACCACATCTGAACAGGAGACCACATCTGAACTGGAGACCACATCTGAACTGGAGACCACATCTGAATTGGTTTAACCCGACCCCCGGGGTGGCCTGCCTATGGAGGAGTGGATTGAGCAGGGCCTATCTCCAGAGAGCACCTAAACCACGACATGCAGAGCTACGTGAAGAGCAGGTAGACCAACTGGAGAAGAACCTCCATTCAAAAGCTTTCTGATGCGGGTCTTGAAACAAAGCAGAGACATGATGACCGTTAGTGGCCACAGGTGCGAAAGCTCTCTCCAGAGCTGCTGGAAGCCGAATCTCGGGGACCGGAGAAAGTGGAGCAATATTCTGGCCACGCCGAGCAACAGCCTGGAACAACCTCAGCCTATACAAGTGACCTCGTGAGCCGTGCTACTGATGCTGGACAGCTTTTAAAATACTGGATCAACGCTCTCTGTCTAATGTGTTCGCTAGCTGTTAGTGTTGTTGCATAGCAACCACCTCGCACTATGTTTCGTGCAGAAGGCAACGGAGGGACTATTTTATTTTTGAACATCATTATTTACTAATAAAAACTATTTAAATTAGAGTGTGTGTTCTTCTTTCATATTGCCACACTTGGTAACCGTTTTAGAAAAGCAACAGCTCACTTCAGGCCGTGATATATGCTCAGTGTATCACAGCTAGGGGGTTGAACCACGCCCTGTGATATACTGAGCATATACCACGGCCTGAAGTGAGCTATTGCTTAAATATAATTATAAAGGGGTTTATTATTATGGGATACACTTGAGTTATTCATATTTAATCAAATCAAGAACTAGTCAAGAAAAGTGTGACTTTGTTTTCACAAAACGATTATTATACTCTCACCTGCTGATAATCACACCTGTGCTGAGTGTGTGTTTACTGTGAGCTGCAGAGAGTGTGTGTGCAGGTAGAGAGTGTGTGTTCACTGTGAGCTGCAGAGAGTGTGTGTGCAGGTAGAGAGTGTGTTCACTGTGAGCTGCAGAGAGTGTGTGTGTGCAGGTAGAGAGTGTGTGTTCACTGTGAGCTGCAGAGTGTGTGTGCAGGTAGAGTGTGTGTTCACTGTGAGCTGCAGAGAGTGTGTGTGTGCAGGTAGAGTGTGTGTTCACTGTGAGCTGCAGAGAGTGTGTGTGCAGGTAGAGAGTGTGTGTTCACTGTGAGCTGCAGAGAGTGTGTGTGTGCAGGTAGTGTGTGTTTACTGTGAGCTGCAGAGAGTGTGTGTGTGCAGGTAGTGTGTGTTCACTGTGAGCTGCAGAGTGTGTGTGTGCAGGTAGTGTGTGTTTACTGTGAGCTGCAGAGTGTGTGTGTGTGTGTGTGCAGGTAGAGTGTGTTCACTGAGCTACAGAGAGTGTGTGCAGGTAGAGAGTGTGTGTTCACTGTGAGCTGCAGAGTGTGTGTGCAGGTAGAGTGTGTGTGTTCACTGTGAGCTGCAGAGAGTGTGTGTGTGCAGGTAGAGTGTGTTCACTGTGAGCTGCAGAGAGTGTGTGTGCAGGTAGAGAGTGTGTGTTCACTGTGAGCTGCAGAGAGTGTGTGTGTGCAGGTAGTGTGTGTTTACTGTGAGCTGCAGAGAGTGTGTGTGTGCAGGTAGTGTGTGTTCACTGTGAGCTGCAGAGTGTGTGTGTGCAGGTAGTGTGTGTTTACTGTGAGCTGCAGAGTGTGTGTGTGCAGGTAGAGAGTGTGTTCACTGAGCTACAGAGAGTGTGTGTTCACTGTGAGCTGCAGTGTGTGTGTGCAGGTAGAGAGTGTGTGTTCACTGTGAGCTGCAGAGTGTGTGTGCAGGTAGAGTGTGTGTTCACTGTGAGCTGCAGAGAGTGTGTGTGCAGGTAGAGTGTGTGTTCACTGTGAGCTGCAGAGAGTGTGTGTGTGCAGGTAGAGTGTGTGTTCACTGTGAGCTGCAGAGAGTGTGTGTGTGCAGGTAGAGTGTGTGTTCACTGTGAGCTGCAGAGAGTGTGTGTGTGCAGGTAGTGTGTGTTTACTGTGAGCTGCAGAGAGTGTGTGTGTGCAGGTAGTGTGTGTTCACTGAGCTGCAGAGAGTGTGTGTGTGTGTGTGTGCAGGTAGAGAGTGTGTTCACTGAGCTACAGAGAGTGTGTGCAGGTAGAGTGTGTGCAGGTAGAGAGTGTGTGTTCACTGTGAGCTGCAGTGTGTGTGTGCAGGTAGAGAGTGTGTGTTCACTGTGAGCTGCAGAGTGTGTGTGCAGGTAGAGTGTGTGTTCACTGTGAGCTGCAGAGAGTGTGTGTGTAGGTAGAGTGTGTGTTCACTGTGAGCTGCAGAGAGTGTGTGTGCAGGTAGAGTGTGTGTTCACTGTGAGCTGCAGAGTGTGTGTGCAGGTAGAGTGTGTGTTCACTGTGAGCTGCAGAGAGTGTGTAGGTAGAGTGTGTGTTCACTGTGAGCTGCAGAGAGTGTGTGTGCAGGTAGAGTGTGTGTTCACTGTGAGCTGCAGAGAGTGTGTGTGTGCAGGTAGAGAGTGTGTGTTCACTGTGAGCTGCAGAGAGTGTGTGTGCAGGTAGAGTGTGTGTTCACTGTGAGCTGCAGAGAGTGTGTGTGTGCAGGTAGAGTGTGTGTTCACTGTGAGCTGCAGAGAGTGTGTGTGCAGGTAGAGAGTGTGTGTTCACTGTGAGCTGCAGAGTGTGTGTGTGCAGGTAGAGTGTGTGTTCACTGTGAGCTGCAGAGAGTGTGTGTGTGCAGGTAGAGTGTGTGTTCACTGTGAGCTGCAGAGAGTGTGTGTGCAGGTAGAGAGTGTGTGTTCACTGTGAGCTGCAGAGTGTGTGTGTGCAGGTAGAGTGTGTGTTCACTGTGAGCTGCAGAGAGTGTGTGTGTGCAGGTAGTGTGTGTTTACTGTGAGCTGCAGAGTGTGTGTGTGTGTGCAGGTAGAGAGTGTGTTCACTGTGAGCTGCAGTGTGTGTGTGCAGGTAGAGTGTGTGTTCACTGTGAGCTGCAGAGAGTGTGTGTAGGTAGAGTGTGTGTTCACTGTGAGCTGCAGAGTGTGTGTGCAGGTAGAGTGTGTGTTCACTGTGAGCTGCAGAGAGTGTGTGTGTAGGTAGAGTGTGTGTTCATTGTGAGCTGCAGAGAGTGTGTGTGCAGGTAGAGTGTGTGTTCACTGTGAGCTGCAGAGAGTGTGTGTGCAGGTAGAGTGTGTGTTCACTGTGAGCTGCAGAGAGTGTGTGTGTGCAGGTAGAGTGTGTGTTCACTGTGAGCTGCAGAGAGTGTGTGTGTGCAGGTAGAGAGTGTGTGTTCACTGTGAGCTGCAGAGAGTGTGTGTGCAGGTAGAGTGTGTGTTCATTGTGAGCTACAGAGAGTGTGTGTGTGCAGGTAGAGTGTGTGTTCACTGTGAGCTGCAGAGAGTGTGTGTGCAGGTAGAGAGTGTGTGTTCACTGTGAGCTGCAGAGTGTGTGTGTGCAGGTAGAGTGTGTGTTCACTGTGAGCTGCAGAGAGTGTGTGTGTAGGTAGAGTGTGTGTTCACTGTGAGCTGCAGAGTGTGTGTGCAGGTAGAGTGTGTGTTCACTGTGAGCTGCAGAGAGTGTGTGTGTGCAGGTAGTGTGTGTTTACTGTGAGCTGCAGAGTGTGTGTGTGTGTGCAGGTAGAGAGTGTGTTCACTGAGCTGCAGGTAGAGTGTGTGCAGGTAGAGTGTGTGTTCACTGTGAGCTGCAGTGTGTGTGTGTGCAGGTAGAGAGTGTGTGTTCACTGTGAGCTGCAGAGTGTGTGTGCAGGTAGCGTGTGTGTTCACTGTGAGCTGCAGAGAGTGTGTGTGTGTAGGTAGAGTGTGTGTTCACTGTGAGCTGCAGAGAGTGTGTGTGCAGGTAGAGTGTGTGTTCACTGTGAGCTGCAGAGAGTGTGTGTGTGCAGGTAGAGTGTGTGTTCACTGTGAGCTGCAGAGAGTGTGTGTGTGCAGGTAGAGAGTGTGTGTTCACTGTGAGCTGCAGAGAGTGAGTGTGCAGGTAGAGTGTGTTCACTGTGAGCTACAGAGAGTGTGTGTGTGCAGGTAGAGTGTGTGTTCACTGTGAGCTGCAGAGAGTGTGTGTGCAGGTAGAGTGTGTGTCTGAGTGTGTGTCCTCAGGTAGAGAGTGTGTGTCTGAGTGTGTGTCCTCTGGTAGAGAGTGTATGTCTGAGTGTGTGTCCTCAGGTAGAGAGTGTGTGTCTGCAGGTAGAGATGTGTCTGAGTGTGTGTCCTCAGGTAGAGAGTGTGTGTCTGAGTGTGTCCTCAGGTAGAGAGTGTGTGTCTGAGTGTGTCCTCAGGTAGAGAGTGTGTGTCTGAGTGTGTGTCCTCAGGTAGAGAGTGTGTGTCCTCAGGTAGAGAGTGTGTCTGAGTGTGTGTCCTCAGGTAGAGAGTGTGTGTCTGCAGGTAGAGAGTGTGTGTCTGAGTGTGTGTCCTCAGGTAGAGAGTGTGTGTCTGAGTGTGTGTCCTCAGGTAGAGAGTGTGTGTCTGAGTGTGTCTGCAGGTAGAGATGTGTCTGAGTGTGTGTCTTCAGGTAGAGAGTGTGTGTCTGAGTGTGTGTCCTCAGGTAGAGAGTGTGTGTCCTCAGGTAGAGAGTGTGTCTGAGTGTGTGTCCTCAGGTAGAGAGTGTGTCTGAGTGTGTGTCCTCAGGTAGAGTGTTTGTCTGAGTGTGTGTCCTCAGGTAGAGTGTGTGTGTCTGAGTGTGTGTCCTCAGGTAGAGTGTGTCTGAGTGTGTGTCCTCAGGTAGAGAGTGTGTCTGAGTGTGTGTCCTCAGGTAGAGAGTGTGTCTGAGTGTATCTGCAGGTAGAGAGTGTGTCTGAGTGTGTGTCCTCAGGTAGAGAGTGTGTGTCTGAGTGTGTCTGCAGGTAGAGAGTGTGTCTGAGTGTGTGTCCTCAGGTAGAGAGTGTGTGTCTGAGTGTGTGTCCTCAGGTAGAGAGTGTGTCTGAGTGTGTGTCCTCAGGTAGAGAGTGTGTCTGAGTGTGTCTGCAGGTAGAGTGTGTCTGAGTGTGTGTCCTCAGGTAGAGAGTGTGTCTGAGTGTGTGTCCTCAGGTAGAGAGTGTGTGTCTGAGTGTGTGTCCTCAGGTAGAGAGTGTGTCTGAGTGTGTGTCCTCAGGTAGAGAGTGTGTGTCTGAGTGTGTCTGCAGGTAGAGTGTGTCTGAGTGTGTGTCCTCAGGTAGAGAGTGTGTCTGAGTGTGTGTCCTCAGGTAGAGAGTGTGTCTGAGTGTGTGTCCTCAGGTAGAGAGTGTGTCTGAGTGTGTCTGCAGGTAGAGAGTGTGTCTGCGTGTGTGTCCTCAGGTAGAGAGTGTGTCTGAGTGTGTGTCCTCAGGTAGAGAGTGTGTGTCTGAGTGTGTCTGCAGGTAGAGATGTGTCTTTTGATTTAACTCATCTTCGTCAATCTTTAATAAAAACGATTTTAAGATCTACCGAAGAGGAATACATTTTTATTGCTGATCGGGGGGGGGGGGGGTGTCTCTAACGTCTACACATACATGTCTTCTGTTGACAACACAATGAGGAATGAAGCTAAATTCATTCATTTATAAAAAGTTATTTTAATAAAAAGGTGCCAACGTTAGCAGACTTCATCACTGCTGCAGTACCGCCTCTGACCAGTGAGCTGCTGTAGTGCGGGGGGGGGAGGCGCTGTTTCACAGGAAACAGATGACGTGTGTTTACTGTCGGTCTCTGGCTCCCCCAGCAGTGGAGATATAAATAAGATATACAATAAATAAAGAAGCGATAATAATAATGCAAGGGACAAAGAGGTGAAAGGAAAACTATTGAAATGCAGAATCCAGTTTACAGTAATAAAATATGAATAACTGTGTGTGTGTCTCTTTAACTGTGCTGATGCTGAGGGTGCCCCCCCCCCTCCATGAGGGCGGATCTACACCAGTTTATATGCAGCTTGTTTATATTCAGTCTGCAGATCACAGCCTCCATCAGAGCCTCAGTCCCCCATCAGAGCCTCAGACCTCCATCACAGCCTCAGACCTCCATCCGACCCCCATCAGACCCTGTTCAGAGCCTCAGACCTCCATCAGACCCCCATCAGAGCCTCAGTCCCCCATCAGAGCCTCAGACCTCCATCACAGCCTCAGACCTCCATCCGACCCCCATCAGACCCTGTTCAGAGCCTCAGACCTCCATCAGACCCCCATCAGAGCCTCAGTCCCCATCAGAGCCTCAGACCTCCATCACAGCCTCAGACCTCCATCCGACCCCCATCAGACCCTGTTCAGAGCCTCAGACCTCCATCAGACCCCCATCAGAGCCTCAGTCCTCCATCACAGCCTCAGACCTCCATCACAGCCTCAGACCTCCATCCGACCCCCATCAGACCCTGTTCAGAGCCTCAGACCTCCATCAGACCCCCATCAGAGCCTCAGACCTCCATCACAGCCTCAGACCTCCATCACAGCCTCAGACCTCCATCCGACCCCCATCAGACCCTGTTCAGAGCCTCAGACCTCCATCAGACCCCCATCAGAGCCTCAGACCTCCATCACAGCCTCAGACCTCCATCACAGCCTCAGACCTCCATCCGACCCCATCAACCCTGTTCAGAGCCTCAGACCTCCATCAGACCCCATCAGAGCCTCAGACCTCCATCACAGCCTCAGACCTCCATCACAGCCTCAGACCTCCATCCGACCCCCATCAGACCCTGTTCAGAGCCTCAGACCTCCATCAGACCCCCATCAGAGCCTCAGACCTCCATCACAGCCTCAGACCTCCATCAGACCCCCATCAGAGCCTCAGACCTCTATCAGACCCCCATCAGAGCCTCAGACCTCCATCAGACCCCCATCAGAGCCTCAGAGACCCCCCAGGTGAGTGTGTGTTCACTGAGACTTAATAAGCAGCTTTTTGCACAGATTTCATGCTGATTCAGCAAAACTGTGACGTCACCCTGGTTATTAACCAATCAGAGAAGACCTCAGATCAGCTGTTGTTTATAGTGGTTATTATTATTGAACTCTGTCATATCTATCTGTGTTTGTGGTACTTCAGATGTTCTTACTGGGTTCCATTAAGGTTCCTAACTACTGTTCAGATGATCAGAGCTCAGCTCCTCACCAGGGAAATACTAAGATAATACAGCTCCACAGCGCGGTGAGAGTACCATGAAAAGTACCATGAAAAGTACCTGAGATGTGTACTTTATACAGTATAAAGTGTATATGGTAGAGCAGTGGTTCTCAGCTGGTCCGGCCTCGGGACCCACTTTTTCCTTAGTCAATAGATCGCGACCCGAAATTTTGAACCACTCAAATCTATTCAACAACAAATCGTGCTGTAATATATATATACGCTTTTCAGCATACAAGATGAATGAAAGTGAAGCACAGTACATATATCCCTTCACAGAACTAAAGCATGCTTTAAAGGTTTAATGAGATGAAGGAATCAAAGATGAGCTGTATCACATAAAAAGGCCCACATGCTGAAAACCCAACCCCAGCAGGGGGTCTGGGGGGATTCTCCCCCAGGAGATTTTTAGAAATACTAACATATAAACTACGCATTCTGGTACACTCTGAGAAGAACATAAATACATCTGTTACTACCCGACATATTCATAATATGTTACGCCAGGGGTCTTCTATGTTTTTCAGGCCAGGGACCCCAAACTGATGGAGAGCTGGAGCAGGGACCCCCAAACTGATGGAGAGCTGGAGCAGGGACCCCCAAACTGATGGAGAGCTGGAGCAGGGACCCCCTACTATATGTATGGAATACAATTGTGTTTTATATTAAACGGGGCCTAGTGCCGTGTATAAACATAGCTACTCTGTTATTGTACATTCAATACTAAGCTATTCAAATAATACACAGGTTAATATATTCATGTTTTTATTTTAAACATGTGCAAGGTACCGGGTGGCCGTGCCCCGCCATTTATAAACATACATCTTGAACACAACACAGAGCTATTCAAATAATTCACAGATTTTAACTTTAAACATACATGTAGAAGGGACAGTGAATCCTCAGACCATCACCACCACACGTACTCCCACAGTAGTGAGATGTCTGACCCTGATGAGTAGCACACAGCTTATCTAACCTTGGACGGATGGAGGTTGTCAGGCAGAGGGTCATATCAGCCTCAGGCTGCAGCCTTGACCTGTATTTGTTTTTCAAGTAAGTGAGTGAGGAAAATCCACTTTCGCAAAGATAGGTTGTTGCAAAGGGCAAAAGGCTCATCATAGCTTTTCCTGCCAATTGCGGAAAGTCTTTCTGGCAAGAGATCCAGAACTGGGTGAGTGGTTTTGTGTCATATATGTGTCTGAACGTACTGTCCGTGGATAGTTCGATTAGCTGATCCTCCTCTGTCACTGTCAGGCGTGTGCCGTCTGCTGCGTTGTCTGTGAATGGAAACAGTATCCATGTCTTGTCCCTGCGCCAGGAGTCAGCCTCAGAAAAGTAGTGCCCAAATTGTCCCTCGAGCGCCTCCAAATGCGCAAGAATTGCGCGTGTTACGGGGGGCGAGAGCACAGCAGAATCTCCCAGCTCATCCACTGATGGAAACATGGAAAATATTTCCTCCCCGATGCGCTCCCTCCATCTTTTGATTTTTTTAGAAAGCCTTCCATTTTGTCATACAGATGAATGGCATGTGTATTGGGGCCTTGCATTGAACTGTTCAGTTTGTTCAGCTCAGCGAAAACATCAGCAAGATAGGCAAGTTTGGTGACCCAAACATTGTCACTGAAAAGTGCAGCCAGCTCTGTGCGCTTTTGGAGAAGTAAAAACTCCCGAATAGACTTGCGCAATTCCAACACACGTGACAACACTGTTCCACGTGAAAGCCATCGAACCTCGGAATGGTACAGTAGCGCAGTGTGTTCTTCTCCCTCAGCAGCACAGAGATTAGAGAAGAGACGCGTTTGCAATGCGCTCTTCTTGACTAGATTGACTACTTTCACTACCGAGTCCATGACATCTGCCAATTCAGCGCTCATATCTTTGGCAACAAGTGACTCCCTGTGTAGCATGCAGTGCGTCCAAATCACTTGCGGAGACACATCCCTTACAAGCGCGATTAGTCCACTTTTTAAACCAGCCATGGCTCTTGCACCGTCAGTGCACAGCGCAATACATTTTGTCCACGGAATGTCATTTTCTCTGAAAAAAATATCAATCACTTTGAAGATTTCAGAACTAGTTGTGCGTTGAGGGAGGCACTTACAAAACAAATCCTCCTGCATTTCCTTATCATCGACAAAGCGCACAAACGCCAGAAGCTGGGCGTCCTTAGACACATCTGTTGACTTGTCTAATTGTAATGCAAATGCATCTGCCAACCTCAGCTTCTCTATCAGTTGCACCCTCACATCAGATGCCATCTCGTCTATACGGCGAGCTATGGTTGTGTCCGACACTGGAATGGTTTTCAGTTTGTTAATGTCAATATCATTCCCATACATTGTTTTACACATATCGGTTGCTGAAGGCAATATTAAATCCTCTGCAAGTGTGTATGGCTGTTTCTTCTGGGCAATCCGAAGAGCAATTTGATAAGAGCATTTCAAAGCTAGCTCACCAACTTTGGCTGATTTTCTGATCAATATCTGTTGACCTTGGAGGGATTTGAGGCTAGCTTGGAAGTATTCAACAGGTTTGTCTTTTAAGTGGCTGTGTGTTGTCTCCAAGTGACGCTGCAGCTTTGATGGCTTCATAGATTCATTTGAAAGAACAGTAGAGCAAATGACACACATTGGAAATTCAATGCCATCTGTCTCCTTAAAGGTAAAACCAAACTTCAGATAATTATCTGCATATTTTCGGGTCTTCTCTCGTTTGCGCTTACCCTTATTAGCTGCTACATCAGCAGCAGGTTCCGCCTCGCCACTTGCATGTTCACTGGTGGTTTCTGAGGTGGATGGTATCTCTCTTGTGCTTGTTTTTTTTGGTCGAGTTACAAAACGATCCATTTTATATATATATATAAAGGTATGGTCTTCTCAATAATATCGCAGCGTGCGTCCTTGTGTCTGGGTCCTTAGTAAACTGGGGACTGAATAGGCTCTCGGCCAATCACGGGGAACCTGACAGAGCCAGCGTGTGTCATGCGGCCTCGTGATTGGCACAGCAGCGATAGGGGCGGGTCCTCCCCTTTGTGTACAGGAGGCCTGGTGGGACAGGTCCGGGGTAGTCTCCTGCTGTGAGTGAACCGGCGCCTAGCTTGAGATAGCTACTGTGTGTAGCTGAATGCGTGCATTGCTGACTGAAAGATAACGTCTTCTGCCTCCATTTCTCCGTTCGCTACAATATGCTGGATTCATGTTAATGTGCATTTAAAGACATTTCAATTTGTGGGAAAAAAAAAAAATGTTAAGAAATATAAAAAATTGTCTAATCAACCAAAGATTTCGCGACCCCCCTGCAGTACCTCCGCGGACCCCCTGGGGGTCGCGGACCCCCTGTTGAAGACCTCTGTGTTACGCCATTGTTTGTTGACAGCTTGCTGCTCCTCACAGAGAGCAGAGCAAAGAGGAGAGAGTCTGTGTGAATCACTTTGTGGGTAAGGGGAGATAGCCCCCATTGTTCTGTGACCTGTCAGTCATCAGACCGGGGGTCAGATCTCATTATGTGTTCATTTCTATCTGAAGTTGTACCCATGGATGTATAAAGAATAGTTCTACCGCAAAGTTATTCTCCGCGGGGACTTCCGGCAACAATCTTGATTCTGATTGGCCAGAAGACTCGAAAAACATCAGCAAAGATGTTTTATTGAGAAGATGATCACTACGTGACAGAAGTTTTCAAAACCGTTGATGGTCTCCGGTACTTCCAGTCCAACGCCTACTGCACGCACAGCGTTAGAACATCGGGCCTTCACAATAAGTTTGACTTTTTTCAGCAAACTCGCACATCTGCGACCCACTCGAAACGGGTCCGCGACCCAAAAGTGGGTCGCGGACCCACCAGTTCAGAACCACTGTAGCAGAGTATAAAGTATATACAGTATAAAGTATGTATAAAGTATACACAGTAAAGTAGGGGAGGCTGTGGCGCAGTGGACTAGTGCGTAGGTGTTGGGATCAGGGGGGCACAGGTTCAAACCCCACTGCAGTCAGCATGTCGTTGTGTCCCTGAGACACTTCACCCCAAAGTGCTCCTGGGGGGATTGCCCTCAGTATTGAGTATGTGAGTCGCTTTGGATAAAAGCGTCTAACAAGTGACATGTGATGTGATGTAATGTAATGTATGAGTGTGTGTATGATGTGTGACAGGATTGGCTTTCAGGATGATTGGCGGCTCGACGTCCCGCCTCCAGCGCTCCCGGCTCCGGGCTGCCGGGCTGGGCTCGGTTCAGGAGGCGCTGCGGTACCAGAACCAGGACTTCAGGGTTCTGCAGGAGGGCTTCAAGGAGCTCGCCCCGTACAGCGCCAAGACCAGAGGTGTGGAGTGGAAGAGACCGCCGGTGAGAACCAGAACCTGCAGAACCTGCAGAAGCATCAGAACCACCAGATCCCAAAAAACATACAGAACCATTAGAACCTACAGAGCATACACAACATACAGAACATAGAGAACCATCAGAACCATCAAAACCTAGAGAACCTGATCATATGTGAATGTCACAGGTGCAAAGAAAGGCAGAGTAATGATCTGTGATTGTGTTTCTGTTATTCTGTTTGATATCAAGGAGAGAAATATAAAGTGAGCATAAACTCCATGCTGTAATACGCTCGTCTGTGATTGGCTGCTTCAGGAGCTGACGGAGAACCCGCAGTTCATTGTGGGCGGAGCCTCGAGGACGGACGTGTGTCAGGGCGCGCTGGGTGAGTCCGTGATGTCACAGGAACTAAAAGATGTTCTACGAGCATTAAGCCAGAACCATTAACGGGTATTGATCCCTCAGTGCAGAACCGGTTCCACTCAGGAACCCAGAACCCAGGGAGGACATTGGTACTAGAACCTCCTGTCATGTGATACGCTGGGCAAAACACTGTGTGAGACATGTTTATGATTCACTGTGGATTTAGACCCTGGCTATCAGCCCGGAACATACAGTCCTTTGTTTACAGCATCATGAAGCTGAACAATGTACATTTCAGGGTAAACAGTGAGGTTCTACTCTCAGCTGCTGTTAGCAGGCGCTAGGCTAACGGCGCTGAAGCACAGTAGCTTAGCATCACTCTGGAGAAGGTGATGAGGAGCACAGAGGCTTTAGTGGAAAGGGCTCTGATAGAAAGTGGATAAAGGTCCAGCTTGAGGTCTGAGTTTCTGTCCAGCTGATGCTAACGTTAGAATCAGGTCAAAGAGAAAGGGACATAGCACCAAGATTTAGAAAGGGTATTGTATGAATATTGCTTCAAAGTGGATAAAAACACCTCAGGAGAGCAGAGGAGTGAAACGTGCGTTCAGGTGAGCATAGTGCATGTTTGGCATGTTAATAACTTTCGTAACACGTATTGTGAGTGTAGCCGTGGGGTTTGTGTAGTGTTGTTAAGTCTCACAGAGTTCACCCTGCACAGGCAGCTGACTCGGCTTTATGGATTATGGGATGGAGCTCCACTAACTGGAAACATTATCTTAAAGTGCTGATGGTAGCATTTAGCTTAGCATTAGCATGTCCCCACAGACCATCAGAGTGTGGTAATGGATCAGCTGACGGTCAGCCAGCGTCTGCAACAACAACAGCTTCCTGGAAACATCTCTGAGACTCCAAACACTTTAATCAATCATTTCCTGTTGGAGTGCAGGAAGTGATCACAGGAGTAACCATCAGGCGATCAGGAGTAACCATCAGGTGATCAGGTGTAACCATCAGGTGATCAGGAGTAACCATCAGGTGATCAGGAGTAAACATCAGGTGATCAGGTGTAACCATCAGGTGATCAGGAGTAACCATCAGGTGATCAGGTGTAAACATCAGGTGATCAGGAGTAACCATCAGGTGATCAGGTGTAACCATCAGGTGATCAGGAGTAACCATCAGGTGATCAGGAGTAACCATCAGGTGATCAGGTGTAACCATCAGGTGATCAGGAGTAACCATCAGGTGATCAGGTGTAACCATCAGGTGATCAGGAGTAACCATCAGGCGATCAGGAGTAACCATCAAGTGATCAGGTGTAACCATCAGGTGATCAGGAGTAAACATCAGGTGATCAGGAGTAACCATCAGGTGATCAGGAGTAAACATCAGGTGATCAGGAGTAACCATCAGGTGATCAGGAGTAAACATCAGGTGATCAGGAGTAAACATCAGGTGATCAGGAGTAACCATCAGGTGATCAGGAGTAACCATCAGGTGATCAGTGTAAACATCAGGTGATCAGGTGTAAGCATCAGGTGATCAGGTGTAACCATCAGGTGATCAGGAGTAACCATCAGGCGATCAGGAGTAACCATCAAGTGATCAGGTGTAACCATCAGGTGATCAGGAGTAAACATCAGGTGATCAGGAGTAACCATCAGGTGATCAGGAGTAAAGATCAGGTGATCAGGAGTAACCATCAGGTGATCAGGAGTAACCATCAGGTGATCAGGAGTAACCATCAGGTGATCAGGAGTAACCATCAGGTGATCAGGAGTAAAGTCAGTCTGACATGCAGAATCTATCTTCTATCATCACAGGTTTTCCGCTGGTAGTATGTGAGGTGCTGGCCTTTATAGAAGAAACATAGTTAGAACAAAATCATCTCAATTTAGTATTCAGGATGAGGAAATACTATTTGGATAATTATAATCTGAAATCCCAAACGATGGGGGCTAACGCTGTCTATTTAGCAAAGCTGATGTGTTGGAGAGGGGCTGAGCTCAGTAGACAGACTGTAATGAGTGCTAGCCGCTAATTAGCCAAGTCCCATCAACGGAGCTGTGCAGCCAGTGGCGGCTCCAGAGTCTTTGTGTTGGGTAATCTATGGTAGGGCTAACCCATCCAGTGGTGGGGCTCAAGTCAGTATTTGCAATGTAATTACATACACGCTATATCGCCCCCTTGACAGTGAAACGCCACGCGTGAGGTTTACATTATTTCCCTGTCTCAATCCAAATGGAACTGTATGAAATAAAAGGCACATTTGTCTTGTAGTAAATAAAAAGGGCGACCTGGAGCCAATCCTGCAATTTCCCCACAGGTGAAAGAGTTGACATGCTGAAAACCAACCCCTGCAGGGGGGTCTGGGGGGATTCTCCCCCAGGAGATTTTTTGAAATACTAACATAAAGTACTCTGTTGAGAAGAAAAATAAATAAATCTATTACTCGACATATTTAAAAAAATGAATGCAATTTTAGTGTTTTGTTACTTTGTTCTGAAAGCTGAACCTGCTGCTCCTCACAGAGAGAAGAGGAGAGAGGCTGTGGATTACTTTACCTTGTGGATAAGGGTGGATAGCCCCCTTGCTCTGTGTGTCAAAATGAAAGACAGCCCACACACCTATCAATCATCAAACCGTGGGGTCTTATTTCATTACGTGTTGATTTCTATCAACGTAATGTTGTATCCATGGATATAGAGATGTACCGCGAAAGTGTTCTCCGTCGGGGCTTCCTGCAACAACACCACGCCGTTATCGCGACTCTGATTGGCCAGAAGACATTAGCAAAGATGTTTTATTGAGAAGACGATCACTACGTGACAAAAGTTTTCAAAACCGTTTCTAGTCTTCGGCATTTCCAGACAAGTGGCTGCTGAAATCAATCTGACTGCTGTCTGTGCAATTTACTCCTGCTTACTTTAACATCATGTTTCATGGTGGGGCTGAGGTGGGGCTGAGGTGGGGCTAAGGTGGGGCTGAGGTGGGGCTGAGGTGGGGCTGAGGTGGGCTGAGGTGGGGCTAAGGTGGGGCTGAGGTTGGGCTGAGGTGGGGCTAAGGTGGGCTGAGGTGGGGCTGAGGTGGGGCTAAGGGGCTGAGGTGGGGCTGAGGTGGGGCTAAGGTGGGGCTGAGGTGGGGCTAAGGTGGGGCTGAGGTGGGGCTGAGGTGGGGCTAAGGTGGGGCTGAGGTGGGGCTAAGGTGGGGCTGAGGTGGGGCTGAGGTGGGGCTGAGGTGGGGCTAAGGTGGGGCTGAGGTGGGGCTAAGGTGGGGCTGAGGTGGGGCTGAGGTGGGGCTGAGGTGGGGCTAAGCCATTTCTTGGTATGGCTGTAGCCTACCCCAGCCATACCCTGGAGCCGCCACTGTGTGCAGTGTTGTGTTTTTCCCCCCTCATTGCAACAATTGCGCACACATACACACACTGTTGTATCCTAACAGTTGTGCACACACACACATATGTATTCATGTGCGCAAACAAGTAATAAAGACTGCTGAATCACATCACGTCTCATTGCGTAGCGTAGCTTAGCTTACAGATCGGTGATATTGATCATTCTATAGACTACAATCACAAAAGCTTTTACAAAAATGCTGAAAAAACGGCACTTACCTACAGAAGATTACGTTTGTTATAACTTACTCAATATGATTTTAGAGGATCAAAAATACTAAGAAATAGGAGAATAAATACTTGTGGTATCGGCTAGGAGGGCCTAGCTCTACAGCCTTCACACAGATCGCCATTACAGCAGTACGTCTGCACAGCTTAGCAAATGCCTGATAGTTTAAATAGAACAGACTGCGGAGCTTACAAAATGAAATCAAATGTTACAAAAACATATAAACACCCAACCGATTACTGTTTGGGTTTGAGGCGACATTGATATGGTGAAGCTACATGCTACATGCTACATGCTACAAGCTATGTAGTAGAGATAACTTTATCAGGAAAAACATCGCTAAATAAAAAGGAATGCAAATATTAACATGGAAAAACTTACAGCTTCCAAATTGGATGTGTCCTGGTCCCGGATGGTTGGTATTGATCCGGTTTTTAGCCTTAAGCCCCGACACACCAACCCGATTTTGGGAGTCAGAGGCCGTCAGAGGCAGTCGGGCATTCGGGCGCCCTACTCAGGTTGGTCTGTCCCGCACCGTCGTCTCTTTACGGCACATTTTCACACCTCCCGCGGCCGATTCAACATCTTGAATCGGTAGACAGTCGGCCAAAGAAAGTTGGCCAAAGAAATCACTCTGATTGGCTGTTCAGCTAGCGAATCAGTGCATGAGAAGCGAAGCGGAAGTGAGGGACCAAACAAAACGATTAAGAAGGCACACAGACGGCTAATCTTTTTCATTTTATCTCACCCGGACGCAAGAGTTTTTTTGATGTTTACATGTTTTCGATCGACGAGAGAAAATGGAACCCAGACGCTATTTGTTGTTTGTTTATATCACGCAGTCTGTTCTTCTTCTCTCTGTTATCACGCAGTCTGTTCTTCTTCTCTCTGTTATCACGCAGTCTGTTCTTCTTCTCTCTGTTATCACGCAGTCTGTTCTTCTTCTCTCTGTTATCACGCAGTCTGTTCTTCTTCTCTGTTATCACGCAGTCTGTTCTTCTCTCTGTTATCACGCAGTCTGTTCTTCTTCTCTCTGTTATCACGCAGTCTGTTCTTCTTCTCTCTGTTATCACGCAGCCTGTTCTTCTTCTCTCGGTTATCACGCAGTCTGTTCTTCTTCTCTCGGTTATCACGCAGTCTGTTCTTCTTCTCTCTGTTATCACGCAGCCTGTTCTTCTTCTCTCTGTTATCACGCAGTCTGTTCTTCTTCTCTCTGTTATCACGCAGTCTGTTCTTCTTCTCTCTGTTATCACGCAGCCTGTTCTTCTTCTCTAGGTGTATAGTCTGTCTTCCGGTTGTTGCCTCTTTTGAATGACGAATACACACTACCGCCGCCTGCTGGTAAGGACAGTTATTGCCACTCGTCGACTGAAGTCTTTGCGGAGTGTTCGTAGGCGGGCGGCGTAGCCGACGCAGGCGACGTAGCGGACGTAAAAGTCGGGACGCCTTCGGTACGCGTTCCTTGGTCTCAGGTTGGTGTGTAGCGGCCTTTAGATTGGAAGCATATCCTCTTTTCACTTGAGGGGAGTTGATAAACATGTCCGAGGTAAAACGTTTAGACCACACAAGCAGACATTTGCCGAGGTGTTCTGGCACATTCCCCTTGAAAATGAAGTCCAGCCACAGATTCTTCTGTTTTTCCAGGGATGGCATTGCATGCAGTCCCTTGTCCCGATTTTTGCAGCCAACAACAGCACAACTTTTCACTGCCTTAGACATGCTGGCAAATTACACAGATGGGTTGGCCCATGGCCGTGGACGTGGCCCATCCTCTCATTCCCATGTAGGCGGAGCATCACCGCCCACTATTCCGGGCTGACGTTGGGTCGGATGGAATCTGTATCCGCTCGTTGTAGCCCCGTTTTTAAAAGATTTGGGTACGGAGGAAAAGAGAGAGGGTTGTATTTTCTGACACTTGGTGAGTTCCCTGAAACACCGGGGACACATTATCATGTATAAAAGACGTACAAAAGTGCATTTTGCATGATAGGTCCACTTTAACTTTAAAGTCATATTTTAAAGGTCACCTATCATGCTATCTGTAGGCAATAGCACAGGTCTCAGATATATAAAAATATATAAAAACATGTCTATGAAGTGTTTTGCTCCAAATACCAAACAGATCACCCATTCTAGCCACGCCTCATATCCCTCTATTTCACTTCCTGTTTCTAAAGTGCTGATTTGGGGTATAAAGCTTTAAAGAGGAGGGGTCTGAGCTCATGCGGGACCCGGCAGCTACTGTCTAAACTAAATACTGCCGTGATGAAACGCCATATCATGGATTATCAAGGATTCTTTCTGAAACAGTATGGAGCTCAAAGGCTTTCTCTCTTGCCGGTTATACCACAAGGTGAGTTCCTTTTTATTTCCTGCTTCTTCACACACATGCTCTCCAGCACAGGTTAGCTCTGAGTGTTAGCGATGCTAATGTAAACACCGACCATATTACGTCCAAAACAGTCGGGCATTGTTTCTGATAGTGACTTTCTGATAGTGCTGTGGGTCCACATTTCAGATATTACGTCATATCGGACGCAAATCTGGATCAGCTCCGTTGTTCCCCCGTTTTTAGAGATTTGGGTACGGAGGAAAAGAGAGAGGGTTTTATTTTCTGAAGCTGCGTGAGTTCCCTGACACACCGGGGACACACCGGAGACACATCTTTATGTAGAAAAGACATCAAAAAGTGACTTTTGCATGACAGGAGACCTTTAAAGGTGGGGTAGGTAAGTTTGAGAAACCGGCTGGAGATCCACGTGTTGTTATATTCCATGGAATGCTCTTAACATCCCGATAGCAATGAATATCTTCAGTGCTTTGACAAAAAATCGATAAAAACATGTCATCTGTGGAAGCCGTGTCGCTGTAAAAAGCACGACCAATCATCTGAGCCGGCCCGGCTAAAGTAACTGGATGGCCTACCTGCCTGTCAGCCTTCCATCTGTGCACAAACTGATCTGGTGCCCTCATTGGTCATGTGCGCGTCCGTGTGTTGGAGGAGGGGCTCTGTGAGGAAGTCTGAAGGAAGGGGCAGATTTTTTCCAGCTGTGTATTTTCTAATTCTAGCGCACTCGAGCTGTTTCTCCAAAATTACCTGCCCCACCTTTAATATATATTTAAATTAAAAAACGTTTTTGGAATTAATTATTACTTTACAGTTATTTAAAAATGCACCTAAGGTTAAAACATATGGAATAAAGTACAATGTATTGAAGTTATTGAAACTTCATTTACTTTCAGCTCAGCTTTAGAAGCAGTGATGATATTCCATTAGTTTTCTAAGTTTAATTCTATAGCAGAAAACACACTTTTAGTGGATTTATCAGGAAATGAATTCTACTTCAGGATGTTTTTTATCATAACTATAACATGTAACTCCATAGAGACTGAATTGCAGGAAAAGGGAAACATATATTTTGGCCTGATCCATTTCAGTCTCATTGATTAGCGTGTAAGATGTACAGAATACGAAGTGAAATCAGACGTTTGTTACCAAAATGTCGGGTGTTTTTGATGACATCTGAGAGGAAGTGAGGCTCTCCGCTGAGGAAGATCTTAGCGATGCTGTCCACCTCCTCTCGATCTGAAGAGTCCAGAACATGAGCGCCATGCACCAGGTGTACTGTAGATGAAAAGCAGAACCAGGTTGAAGCACTGATGAAGAGTGTGGGGGAAAGTTCTGAAGCAATTGGAAACTCAGAGAGACACGAGGAGAGCTGGAGCTTTGATGGAGTCAGGACTCAGAGAGACACGAGGAGAGCTGGAGCTCTGATGGAGTCAGGACTCAGAGAGACACGAGGAGAGCTGGAACTTTGATGGAGTCAGGACTCGAGAGACACGAGGAGAGCTGGAGCTCTGATGGAGTCAGGACTCAGAGAGACACGAGGAGAGCTGGAGCTCTGATGGAGTCAGGACTCAGAGAGACACGAGGAGAGCTGGAGCTCTGATGGAGTCAGGACTCAGAGAGACACGAGGAGAGCTGGAACTTTGATGGAGTCAGGACTCAGAGAGACACGAGGAGAGCTGGAGCTCTGATGGAGTCAGGACTCAGAGAGACACGAGGAGAGCTGGAGCTTTGATGGAGTCAGGACTCAGAGAGACACGAGGAGAGCTGGAGCTCTTGATGGAGTCAGGACTCAGAGAGACACGAGGAGAGCTGGAGCTCTGATGGAGTCAGGACTCAGAGAGACACGAGGAGAGCTGGAGCTTTGATGGAGTCAGGACTCAGAGAGACACGAGGAGAGCTGGAGCTCTGATGGAGTCAGGACTCAGAGAGACACGAGGAGAGCTGGAGCTCTGATGGAGTCAGGACTCAGAGAGACACGAGGAGAGCTGGAGCTCTGATGGAGTCAGGACTCAGAGAGACACGAGGAGAGCTGGAGCTTTGATGGAGTCAGGACTCAGAGAGACACGAGGAGAGCTGGAGCTTGATGGAGTCAGGACTCAGAGAGACACGAGGAGAGCTGGAGCTCTGATGGAGTCAGGACTCAGAGAGACACGAGGAGAGCTGGAGCTTTGATGGAGTCAGGACTCAGAGAGACACGAGGAGAGCTGGAGCTCTGATGGAGTCAGGACTCAGAGAGACACGAGGAGAGCTGGAGCTCTGATGGAGTCAGGACTCAGAGAGACACGAGGAGAGCTGGAGCTCTGATGGAGTCAGGACTCAGAGAGACACGAGGAGAGCTGGAGCTTTGATGGAGTCAGGACTCAGAGAGACACGAGGAGAGCTGGAGCTCTGATGGAGTCAGGACTCAGAGAGACACGAGGAGAGCTGGAGCTCTGATGGAGTCAGGACTCAGAGAGACACGAGGAGAGCTGGAGCTCTGATGGAGTCAGGACTCAGAGAGACACGAGGAGAGCTGGAGCTTTGATGGAGTCAGGACTCAGAGAGACACGAGGAGAGCTGGAGCTCTGATGGAGTCAGGACTCAGAGAGACACGAGGAGAGCTGGAGCTCTGATGGAGTCAGGACTCAGAGAGACACGAGGAGAGCTGGAGCTCTGATGGAGCCAGGACTCAGAGAGACACGAGGAGAGCTGGAGCTCTGATGGAGTCACGACTCAGAGAGACACGAGGAGAGCAGGAGCTCTGATGGAGTCAGGACTCAGAGAGACACGAGGAGAGCTGGAGCTTTGATGGAGTCAGGACTCAGAGAGACACGAGGAGAGCTGAGCTTTGATGGAGATTCAGGACTCAGAGACACGAGGAGAGCTGGAGCTTTGATGGAGTCAGGACTCAGAGAGACACGAGGAGAGCTGGAGCTTTGATGGCAAACACTGACGGTTTATTTGGAGCTTCGGCCGGAGAATTCACAAAACAGGTCACGGGCCACGAGTTGACCACGCGGTTGAGGAGGCCAGTCTCACAAAACAACGTGTAATAGCTACGTTGGTCCAGAGTTGGTCAAGACGTGACATGGATACAACACTTGTTCCTACTCATTTCTAACGACCGGTGTCCGTGTTATGGCAGAATCCTTATTACAGCGTATTTCTGGCATATTCATTGAACAGTCTGCAAATTAAATGGAAACTGAGCAATCTGGTGCCACTAAATGTTTTTAAAGCTCGGTTGGATGCTATCAGTCGGATGCTGTTGGAACCTGTTCATGTGGATAGTTATTGTAAATTGTAATCCCTGTAATGATGCTGGATGATGTCCTTTTTGTTGTTCTGTTGTTTTATGTTTTTATGTTTCATGTGGAACCTGCTGGAGCAGGTCTCCCTCGAAAAAGAGATCAATGATCTCAATGGGATTCACCTGGATAAATAAAGGCTTGAAATGAAATGAAAATGAAGGTCACATGCTAAGCTATATCATGTGTGTTATTGAGTTGGGTCACACAGAGTTAGAGACAATGGTCGTTCTGAATTATCAATAGATGTATTCATTTTAAATGAGCTGATGCCGAGGTCATAGGAAGTGCGAGAGGCTACTCAGAGATAATAAACTTAAGTCTTTGTTGGTTAATTACTCCTAAAGACGTCATGAGATAATGACTTTTCAACATATACAAGTATAGCTTTCAGAGAGTGTGGTTGGCTGCACGACACAATGTGTGTGCGTTAAACATGGTTAGGGAACATGTTCGTGTGTCATTTAGAAAACGTATATCTGCCCTCTGTTTTTGGTATTCGGGGGGCATTTCCACGATTGACTGCTGTGGCAGGTGATGTTGTACTCCAACATTATTATTGTTGTTGCGCAACTGAATAATAATTAATCTCAACCATGTCTGTGTTTATGTTTTATTGATCTCTCTCTGTGTTAATATTTGAGGTTGGTGAGCCATACATTGCACTAACATCCACGTAACATGATCACAAACTTTCCCAGTGAGAAAAAAAAACATGGCGGACACCCGATTTATTTTTAGTGGAAAATCCTAAATTGTAGGAGAGTTGGCCGTTAAAATGCTTTTTGATTACATTTCTAGCAAGAAGTGTATATTGTACTTTCAGAATCTACGTCCAGTGGATGTGTAGGATCTATAGTTTGATAGATATTACCAAGATGATTTGAGCTTCATGTATTTTTTTACAAAATATTGTATCCATGTCACGTCTTGAGAGGGTTATTTGTGAATATACTACGTTTTGCCGTGTCCACCAACGTGGCTATTACACATTTTTTGTGAGACTGTGTTGGGTTGAGATGCCAAATCAATTCTGAAGAACTCTTCCTCTGGTAGGAGGTTCTAACTAGTTTGCTGAGGGGAATCAACCTTCTTCAATAGAGAGACTAAACAGCTGAGGACACTGAATCACTTGTAGTTGTCGCTCATGGCAAGAGGATCTTGCACCTCGGGGTCATCTACACCCCGAGAAGGAAGTGTTCCAGGTGTCCCACAACAATAACTGTGGGGAAAATACTGAATGTTCCTCAGGGGCGGACTGGGACTACAAATCAGCCCGGGACTCTCGACCAGCCCACCTCGGTACCGCAAGTAAATACCGCTAGTAAATTGTCGACGGGGGGGAGGGGGGAGCTAGTGACTTATCCGACCGGCCCACATCGTCCGACCGGCCCACTTCAGTACCGGCCCATCGGGATTCGTCCCGAACGTCCCGATGGCCAGTCCGCCCCTGATGTTCCTTCTATAGCAGAGTAGCACATGATAACAGAGGCCCTACGTAGCTGTGTGCGTAGCCGGATGTATGACTACATGGATGACGCTCATGAGACACTGTGTTGAAGTTATGATAGCTATGTTCCTAAGATTGGCATGATGAAACAGTCCCTAGAGGGATAGACATATGACTGTCATGTTCATTGCTTACGCAGGCCTTAGCTAATCTGAACTAATGTCAGAATACTGCTTTGAACCAGTATTCCTCCATCGTGTTGACTGTAACACCCTCTCTTGTATATCAGCATATGAAGGACTCTACTAAAGGAACTCTTTTGTCCCATGCAACCTTTGTATGTGATGACTACTTCCATTCTTGCAAGGATAATAAAGACATGGATCCTGATATTGAAGATCAAGCCGGTGACGAGTGATATTTTTCTAACAATAACTATCTCTGACCGAGAGTTGCCCGGTCATAAACTGGTAACAACAACAAAATGCTAGGGCAGCCCCTCCTTAAGGGAGATGCGGCTGTCCAAGGCTGGGCATCTGCGTCAGAAGGTGCAGGAGGACATGCAGGGCAAATGATTCCCTGACAAAGAGAGAGGTTATCTGTTGATGATTCTTCCTCACCTGCGATACACTGCAGAGCTTTAGCCTTATCCTGGCAGAGAGTGGCAACAGAGAGCAGAGCTTCCACCAGAGAGAGGAAGTCCTCCTGAGTCCTGAGGGACAGAGACACACAAGAAGTCTTCATACATCCACATTTAGTCACAAATATATCTCCTCTGGCTGGAAGAGAACTCTCTGCTCCAAAGCTTCTCTTTCCAGAACTGGACACACCGCACATTATACATTTATTTTGTATTCAATATTCCATTCCCTACACTCTTAATGTAAAGCATATCCTGCCTTATCTTGTGTCTAAAGCCTTTCAAACACTGTTTTATTGTCAGAGTTATAGATTTGTTATCTGTATTACTCTTTTACTGTATATGTTCTACTTTTTAATGCTGCTTTAATCCTATTTTGAGATGTTTAAATTCTAGTATTGTTTATTTCTACTCTTTCATTTCTACTTATGTGCAATGCCTTGTTTTTAATGCTGCTGCAACTCAAACATTTCCTGATTTGGGATCAATAAAGTACCTCTTATCTTATCTTATGTTCCTATAAAGTACATCTAAAACTGTTCTCCTTAAAATGTTCTCTGTAGTATTGAAGGTTTGTCCTCCTGTGACCCTTAATCTATCCCTTAAAGTCAGTCAAACTGTTCTCCTTAAAGTGCCAGTGAAGTGCATTTTTTTGCGCCAAAATGAAATGGCAGTTTCATTTCTTACATATAATTGTACCTGTTCATGGCTAAAATAATTTTTTAGGAAGTGCGAGGGACGAGATAAACATCGCAAATTTTTCAGAGTCTGAGCCTACCGCTGCTGCAGACGATAGCGGCTGTGACGTCACAAGATGGGCCCAGTTGTGATTGTAAACATGGCGGAGCCTTCGGAAAGTGATACTGGTGCGAGAGAAATGAGTGATTTTGACAGCTTTTCGGACAGGATAGATGAGGAAAGTGGCCATGGAAGTCAATTTAGTTGAGGACAATATTTTGTCATAGATCTAGAGTAGATCTACACACAGGATTGGCCGTCACCTGATCATACATTCATCTGTTCATAGCATGATGCAACATTCATGTTCACATGCAGTGTTGTGCTAGTTACTGAAAACCAGTAACTAGTTACAATTACTAGTTACTTCACTACTTACACCAAAAAGTAATGCGTTACTGTGAAAAGTAACTTTTTAGTTACTTAAAAAAGGGCACCCATTAATGCCCTTATACTGTAGCCTTCATTTCAGTACTGTTATTGCATCGGAGAATAATACAACCTGTTGATCAACTTGACATGCATTTGCATCACTGAACTCTGCTAAGCAATGTGGTCTATACAAACACAAACACAAAGATATGTTTCAAAGTGCCAATCCAGCCGCTGTTGCTTAGGTGGAGGTGGAGTGGCGTCGGATGAGTCTGGGTCTGTGGTCTTAGCTACTAGCTTCGTCCCAGCATGTTGTTTCTGCAGATGTTTCAACAGATTTTAATTGCTGTTTTGGGCAGTCGATAGGATCTTTGACCCGCCAAGACACAACTTACATTTAACTAAAACGTTCTTTTCTTTGTGCTCGACAAAAGTGAAATAGTGAGAATATCTCCAGGCGGAGAAACTCGACTTGAGCTCTGCCGCCGCCATGATAGTCTTGTTAGTAAACACAAACACAGTGGCCTTTATTTTTCATAAACAATCTACGAATCTACGAAACAATGACACCAGCCACTCACCTTCATCTTTTGGGAACAGAAACATCGCCACTTCGGCAGAATTGACATTACCACAGCCAGCGGCAATGCATCGCTTCCCGTGTGTTTTTCCTCCCTTTTTCTTCACTGTCGCCTCCATTGTCAGGTTTCCTCGATTGGCAATCACTTCCAGTCGACTGCGAAACACTTTCCAATAAAATACTCGCTCAAAAACGTTGGTAAATTCCACTTTGAAACAGAGACAAAATGAACGGTGGTGAATGTAAACACTTCGGCTGAGCCCATCTTCTGACGTCACGCAGTAGATCGCAAGCCACGCCCACGAAGGCGGATTTCCCAGCGGAAAATTCCAACTCGTCAAATTCGTTGCTATTCCAACATCTTTTATATGGGTTCCAATGGACAATTTTGGTCATTACTATACGTATTAGCATAACAGATCATGCACCGGCGCACACTTCACTGGGTCTTTAAAAGGTTCTCTGTAGTATTGAAGGTTTGTCCTCCTGTGACCCTTAATCTATCCCTTAAAGTCAGTCAAACTGTTCTCCTTAAAAGGTTCTCTGTAGTATTGAAGGTTTGTCCTCCTGTGACCCTTAATCTATCCCTTAAAGTCAGTCAAACTGATCTCCTTAAAATGTTCTCTAGTATTTAAGGTTTGTCCTCCTGTGACCCTTAATCTATCCCTTAAAGTCAGTCAAACTGTTCTCCTTAAAAGGTTCTCTGTAGTATTGAAGGTTTGTCCTCCTGTGACCCTTAATCTATCCCTTAAAGTCAGTCAAACTGTTGCTCAAAAGACACCAACGGAAGGAAGGAAAGCACAGGTTGAGAACTTCTCTTATAGACAGGACCCTCATCATATACAAATAAAGCTTTGGGGTTGTATGATTAATGTTAGGAGGCTGTTTCTGGTGCACGTATACTCAATTTAGATTATTATCATTAGAGTAACAAAACGATATTGCCCTGTGAACATATTGTGATATGAATGCGCCTGCATGGGCGCTGATTCACTGAACTGGAACAGGTGTGTTAATCAGCGTAGAGACTCACAGCTGAGAGAGAAAAGGCAGTGGAGAACTGTGAATCGAGGTTGGAGGACGCTACATGTGACTCGGCACTCTTTTGGGAGGGGGGGGTGTCGTTCGCAGCGGAGAGAGGGGGGGTGTCGTTCGCAGCGGAGAGAGCTGCCGGCGACGAAGACAGCGAGCGCAGGATAGACGTTCGAGGTCAGGAGCAGGAGGTCTACCTCCTATAGATAGTCAGGGCCGGGGAATTAGTGAGTGTGAGCCGCGATCCCTCCTTACTGGTTTACACAGGAAGCTACTGGTTCACACAGGAAGCTACTGGTTTACACAGGAAGTGTCTCAGGGACACAACGACATGCTGACTGCAGTGGGGTTTGAACCTGTGACCCCCTGATCCAAACACCAAGGCTCTATCCACTGCGCCACACGCCTCCCCCCTATATATATAATACATATTAAGTGCAGTAGTACATACTAACAATAATACACAGAGTAACTACAGTAATATATGAGTAATACTACAGTAATACTACAGTAACAGACTAGCCTGCTGCTTCCTGTCCGACTGCCTTCAGCTGCTACCCTCTGACCTCTACATCATTATTCACTCAGTCATTCATGTATGTATTAATTGATTGATGTGTATTAGTAATAGCTCTAGTATTTATAGTAAAAGTAATCAATAACTTCACAACATCAACTCCAAAGCAAAAGTCCAGACAGACTGGATCACAACCCGCATGCTGGAGAGGATGTGGCCACTGTGAGGCGGGTCATACACACATATTCAGGGGCTGCCACGTTCTGAAAGCCTTCTGGGAAGGTGTCCATAGTATCATCAGAGAAGTTCTATGTGATGATATCAACTTACCTGTCTTTCCTGTTACTTGGGGAATATGGACTCTGAGCTACCAAACATTGACCAATATCTTTTACAAATCTTTATGGCAGCAAGTAAAAAGGCCATAACAAGGCGATGGCTCTGTCAGGAACCTCCCACCATCGCTCAATGGGTAGCCATCATTAAAAACATTGGCAGTATGGAACACATGACTCTCAGCCTGAGACTAGAAAGAGACAAAGGTGAAGCCCACACATACCTAACACAAAGAGGTGATAACCTTTTGTTTAAGTAAACAATGATTGTTACAGTTGTACTTTGTGATGGCCTCCTCGTGACCCTTAGTTATAGCCGTGTTTCTTATCTATTTTATTCTTTCAGTTTTATTTTGAAATGTCTTTGTTGTATGTATTGTTGTTATCTTTTCCCTCTAGCTTAACTAGAGGGTTGGGATATGTATGTTACTTTGAGGTATTGTATGCTAAATCTACCATTGTCCCGAAGTATGCCTGTATCTGATGTACGTGCTGGAATACTATCTGTGTTCTTTTTCCTGTAAAACCTGAAAATAAAAATGAAGTTCCAAAGAAATAACTTCACAACATCGTTACTTAAATATCTTATTGTTAAAGACAACAAAAAGGTTCCATTTTTTTAATGGATTGAATTACACAACAACAAATCACCAGCTCCATTATGAGCTGTGGCGAAAGCTCCATTTGTGAAACCCAATGTTATGGAAGCTAATATGAATAATACATTTGTATTGTCTTATAAAAATAATGAATGAATAAACTATGAAAATATGATACATAACAAACTTTGCAATTAAAGTCAAACTACGTTCTGGGTTACAACATTTTGTTTCCACTTTAATAGTACTATATTTCTTTTGTGTGTTACTGTTATCAAATGACCTTAGCTCACCGGTTATCATGTCAATGTCAAACAGAAACTCTGGATATCAAATCGCTCAATCTAGATGTCAACACATTCATTGTGCACTGTATCTATTATACATTTGTTTAGCCATTAATATAATCCAATGACGTGACATTACATCACATGTTACTTGTTAGACGCTTTTATCCAAAGCGACTTACCTACTGAGGGCAATCCCCCCAGGAGCACTTTGAGGTGAAGTGTCTCAGGGACACAACGACATGCTGACTGCAGTGGGGTTTGAACCTGTGCTCCCCTGATCTCAACACCTACGCACAACCCACTGCGCCACACGCCTTGTCGGTTAATAGAAGTCAAACCGACAAGTTCCCTTTGAAGAAAAGTATGTGCTTAACTTTTCAACTTCATGAATTAAGAGAAATGAAATGACACTGCAGAGATCAACCTTCGCACTGTGACGTTACTTTTCCATGAAGGGTTAGTCTTCAGTAATATAATAGAAAGAATCATATTTCCTGATAGATGTGATTATTTAAAGAATATACAAACGACATAGAACATACTTATCAGCCTCATACTTCGTCTTACAGTAAATTGCTGACAGGAATTCCAGCAAAGTTTCCATTGTTCATTTGTTTAACGGGGTATTTGCTTTGTGATAAAAGGGAACAGTTTCTTATCTCCAGCTGATACGTGATATCACATCATGTGGAAGGGCATTGGAAACACAGCCTTGAGTTGTTGTATATAAAGGCTCTGCCACTGGAACCAACCATAAAGTGACATGATGAAGTGGCTCCTGGTCCTGTCTGCCCTCGTGGCTTTCGCCGAATGCTTCCACACGTAAGTCCTGCCTAGCTGGTTGAATTTCTTTGACATTTTACACATGAATAGGCTGAAATGTGAAAGGCAATCTCTCCATCTAGTATTCCTGAGGGTAAATCACAGGCTATCTTGCTTTGAGCTATCACACCTTTCAAACTTGCACAAAGCTTAAAGCAGAGCTCACTTTCTTATTTCTCCGGGTTTAAAGTCCCGGACATTTGTACAACTTGCTGATTCTCTTTGTATTCACCTTTATGAGCACAGGATTCCCCTGATCAAGGGAAAGACTGCCAGGGAAGCCCTGCAGGAGAAAGGAATATGGGAGGAGTACAGAAAGGAGCATCCATACAACCCCATGGCCAAGTTCTACCAGAGTGGTACTGAGTCTATGACCAACGATGCTGACGTGAGTCCAGACCAGAGACCACCATTATAAAGTAGTTAGCCTCTTCAAGCATATAGCATCTATTTCATGTTAAGTACAAAATTAAAATCACGAACCTATTTTTCTGTTGCGGCAACATAACTATTTTGTGCTAAATATCAAGTCCAGTGCATGAGGATGTCAATTTGTCGTGTGCTTTGTGTCCCTCTAGCTTTCATACTATGGTGTGATCTCCATCGGCACCCCTCCCCAGTCCTTCAGCGTGATCTTTGACACCGGATCCTCCAACCTGTGGATCCCTTCAGTGTTCTGCTCCAGCCAGGCCTGCCGTAAGTGTTAAGAGTTGGATCATATGCTTCAAGCTTTTGGATAGTGTTTTACACAGTGGTGGAAAGTAACTATATTTACTCAAGTACTGTATGTAAGAACAATTTGAAGGCTCTTTTACTTCTGCAACATACAAAGTAATGCAACCGTAATAGTAACTCAGCAGTATGATTATATTTCACTGACAGGAGCCATTGTGCAACATCAGTTCTATCTTTGAAACTAAAGTACATTTCACTCTAAATAAGTCTGTGCTTTTCTTTGGTAACATTTTGATTTTAAGAATTCAACTTGTGATGCAGTATTTTAAGTTGTTTTACTTACTAGAGATTTACCTAACATTTGACAAAGACCTCATTCCTCTGCAGAGAACCACCGTAAATTCAACCCAAAGCAGTCCAGTACTTTCAAATGGGAAAACAAGCCTCTGTCCATCCAGTACGGCACCGGCAGCATGACTGGATATCTGGCCAGTGACACTGTTGAGGTAACCAACTGCCCTGGAACAAAATGCAAAGTCTATTTGGACTTCCAACAGGCATGACTCTGTGGTCTGTTGAACTGTGACTGACAGCTGTCTTGTGTATCCAGGTGGGCGGCATCTCTGTGGCCAACCAGGTGTTTGGACTCAGCCAGACAGAGGCTGCCTTCTTGGCTCACATGGCGGCTGATGGCATCCTGGGATTGGCCTTCCAGACCATCGCTTCTGACGACGTCGTGCCTGTCTTTGACATGATGGTCCAGGAGCGACTTGTGTCTCAGCCCCTGTTCTCTGTCTACCTGAGCAGGTATTGAGAAAGGGTGGAAATCTGTTAGCTGGCAGTATGTTAGTTCATGTGACATTGAATTCATGTATTGACATTTGTTAGTTTTTTCCTCTAATAGCAACAGTGCACAGGGCAGTGAGGTGGTCTTCGGTGGTATTGACAGCAGCCACTACACTGGACAAATCACCTGGATCCCTCTGTCCTCTGCCACCTACTGGCAGATCAACATGGACAGGTACAAAGGGAACAGAAACAAAATACTAAGCACAAGCATAAGTTGCAAAAAGCCTCCTAGTTTGATCGTCTGCTGTTCTTCCTCCACAGTGTTACCATCAATGGACAGACTGTAGCCTGCTCTGGTGGCTGCCAGGCCATCATTGACACTGGTACCTCCCTGATCGTTGGCCCAAACAGTGACATCAGCAACATTAATTCCCAGGTTGGAGCCTCAACCAACCAGTACGGAGAGGTGAGTCATACCATCAGACCGTAACATTTGAAGTACATTTTCCCTATCGTCTGATCCCAGAGTAAACAGACATGTAGTGCTCTGACGTCAAAACTCTCCAATACAACTAATTAGGCAGGACTTATATTTGCTTTACCTGGAAACCTGGAAAATACCAATAAATACAACTACACGATACTCAGCGTTATGTGTGACCTTCTTCTTGCAGGCTACAGTGAACTGCCAGGACATCCAGAGCATGCCTGAGGTCACCTTCACCCTCAACGGAAACGCCTTCACCATCCCTGCATCTGCCTACGTCTCTCAGGTCAGAAGAATCACTGCCACAGAAACCTTTTTCAACAATATAATGAGATTCTGGGTGATGTAAATACATGTTCTGTTGTCTCTCCACAGAGCTCCTACGGTTGCAGCACTGGCTTTGGCCAGGGTGGCCAACCGCTCTGGATCCTGGGAGATGTCTTCATCAGGCAGTACTATGCCATCTTTGACTCCAGCACTCAGAGAATTGGTCTGGCCAAGTCTGTCTAAACACATGATTGATCATTTATAAGTGTGTATTTCCCTGTAGGGACTTGTCTGATTGAAAACAAAAAAAAGGTGCAAATGGATTTTGTGGAAATACATGATTCAACAACATCGTAGCAGCCTTTGCAATAAATTGATTATAGCAACTTAATGCCTTCTGTGTATTTTGTGTGTATGCGTAAGTCGGACTGTGATGGTACATGAAAGATTAGTGTAAGAAAACATCTTTAGAAACATCCTCAGTCTTCTTAGTTTAGATTTACAGCACTGGAATGTCAAAGGAATAAGAATCTGTTCATCCGTTCGTTCTTAGGAGAAACTTGACCTTTATTGAGGATACAAAAAGGATTGCCAGCTTTCTTCTGTGAAGGAAGAAGTGGCTGAGAATCGAGTATTGAGCGACTCTCAGAATAGCTTGTAATGGGGAAAAGCTGATAACTGAAGCATTGATATAACAGAGAATAACCCCGTGACACAACCTGACGACTCGGCTGCTATCTCTGTGAACAGCTTCCTGAGGACTCAGAGAAAACACATAGAAGCAAACGCATAGAAGCAAACACCGTAATATGCTCAGTTTTACCAGACAATGTTATTTCTTCAATGCAAAATCATTTTATTTGTACGTCATTCATCTTTTTTTCACAAACAACACATGCTACACACTATAGGATTTAGCGGCATCTAGTGAGCTTAAAGATTGCATCAAATTAAAAAACCCTCAGCACACTCCTCCATTTCCAAGCGTGTTGCAGAGTGGGAGTGGCCTTCAGGTACAACATCAGGGAACGGCCCTGTCTGTAGCTGGTTAGTACTTTATCGGCTACTGAACCACAGAGGCGCTATATTGTGGACTCCTAGAGGAGGACCAGCTCCCTGTGTAGATACAAAAACACAACATCTCTCCCTTTGAGGGGATTGTGCACAAAGGATAAGATTATCATGAATATCATATTCCATATTTGACATGAAATCACCCTAAATTCTACACATTGGACCTTTAATATGTTATGATCAGAACTCACAACTGATGAGAGACGTGAAAACCAAAGAAGCAGAAGATTGATAGCCCCAGTACGGGCCAAGCACTGCTAGCTTAGGCTTCTCCAGTCATGCAGCCGGATGCGTGTTTTCATCCTCTCTTCCTGGTGAGCGTTGAGTTCTTCCAAAAAGTAAATGAGTGGAACAAATGAAATCGATCCTATCAACATGAGAAAGTACACTAAGCGTTCTCAGGTATTCACTGGTGGTCTGCCAGTGTAGAGTACCATCCCACCGCTCTGTGCTCCAGGTTGAGTCGGGGGCTATGACTGTGCGTCCTCAGTTTGCGTACACCTCGGTTGTCGGTTTCTTGTGGGCTATGAAGTCCTCCGTGGTGTAGACAAGGCCACTGGTTTCCTGTGGGCTATGAAGTCCTCCGTGTCGTAGACCAGGCCACTGGTTTCCTGTGGGCTATGAAGTCCTCCGTGGTGTAGACCAGGCCACTGGTTTCCTGTGGGCTATGAAGTCCTCCGTGGTGTAGACAAGGCCACTGGTTTCCTGTGGGCTATGAAGTCCTCCGTGTCGTAGACCAGGCCACTGGTTTCCTGTGGGCTATGAAGTCCTCCGTGGTGTAGACCAGGCCACTGGTTTCCTGTGGGCTATGAAGTCCTCCGTGGTGTAGACCAGGCCACTGGTTTCCTGTGGGCTATGAAGTCCTCCGTGGTGTAGACCAGGCCACTGGTTTCCTGTGGGCTATGAAGTCCTCCGTGGTGTAGACCAGGCCTGGTTTCCTGTGGGCTATGAAGTCCTCCGTGGTGTAGACCAGGCCACTGGTTTCCTGTGGGCTATGAAGTCCTCCGTGGTGTAGACCAGGCCACTGGTTTCCTGTGGGCTATGAAGTCCTCCGTGGTGTAGACCAGGCCACTGGTTCCTGTGGGCTATGAAGTCCTCCGTGGTGTAGACCAGGCCACTGGTTTCCTGTGGGCTATGAAGTCCTCCGTGGTGTAGACCAGGCCACTGGTTTCCTGTGGGCTATGAAGTCCTCCGTGGTGTAGACCAGGCCACTGGTTTCCTGGGAGGGACACATTTTGGTCAAGAGACAATGTTGTGGAGGAAGTTTGGAGCATAAACAAGTGATGTGTGTATTAATTAATTGATGTGTGTATTAATTGATGTGTGTATTAATTGATGTGTGTATTCATTGATGTGTGTATTCATTGATGTGTGTATTAATTAATTGATGTGTGTATTCATTGATGTGTGTATTAATTAATTTATGTGTGTATTAATTAATTTATGTGTGTATTAATTGATGTGTGTATTAATTAATTGATGTGTGTATTCATTGATGTGTGTATTAATTAATTGATGTGTGTATTAATTAATTTATGTGTGTATTAATTGATGTGTGTATTAATTAATTGATGTGTGTATTAATTAAGTGATGTGTGTATTAATTAATTGATGTGTGTATTAATTGATGTGTGTATTAATTGATGTGTGTATTAACTGATGTGTGTATTAATTAATTGATGTGTGTATTAATTAATTGATGTGTGTATTAATTAAGTGATGTGTGTATTAATTAATTGATGTGTGTATTAACTGATGTGTGTATTAATTAACTGATGTGTGTATTAATTGATGTGTGTATTCATTGATGTGTGTATTAATTAACTGATGTGTGTATTAATTAATTGATGTGTGTATTAATTAATTGATGTGTGTATTCATTGATGTGTGTATTAATTAATTGATGTGTGTATTAATTAACTGATGTGTGTATTAATTAAGTGATGTGTGTATTAATTAATTGATGTGTGTATTAAGTGATGTGTGTATTAATTAATTGATGTGTGTATTAAGTGATGTGTGTATTAATTAATTGATGTGTGTATTAAGTGATGTGTGTATTAATTAATTGATGTGTGTATTAATTAATTGATGTGTGTATTAATTGATGTGTGTATTAATTAACTGATGTGTGTATTAATTAAGTGATGTGTGTATTAATTGATGTGTGTATTAATTAAGTGATGTGTGTATTAATTGATGTGTGTATTAATTAATTGATGTGTGTATTAAGTGATGTGTGTATTAATTAATTGATGTGTGTATTAATTAATTGATGTGTGTATTAATTAAGTGATGTGTGTATTAATTAATTGATGTGTGTATTAATTAATTGATGTGTGTATTAATTGATGTGTGTATTAATTGATGTGTGTATTAATTGATGTGTGTATTAATTGATGTGTGTATTAATTGATGTGTGTATTAATTAATTGATGTGTGTATTAATTGATGTGTGTATTAATTGATGTGTGTATTAATTAATGTGTGTATTAATTGATGTGTGTATTAATTGATGTGTGTATTAATTGATGTGTGTATTAATTAATGTGTGTATTAATTGATGTGTGTATTAATTGATGTGTGTATTAATTGATGTGTGTATTAATTAATTGATGTGTGTATTAATTGATGTGTGTATTAATTGATGTGTGTATTAATTGATGTGTGTATTAATTGATGTGTGTATTAATTAATGTGTGTATTAATTGATGTGTGTATTAATTGATGTGTGTATTAATTGATGTGTGTATTAATTGATGTGTGTATTAATTGATGTGTGTATTAATTGATTTATTAAAGAGACGGAGCTGCCTCTCAGTCAGAGCTCAGGGTTTATCCCCCCCAGAGGAGGCGTTCAGGGTCCGCTGGGTGAAACCAACACTGTGTGTGTTCTGTTATTGAAGCAGTGACGATCAGCTGACTGTGTTCTGTCCCCTCCTGGAGAACACACATAAACAACAACAACAACACAAACAACCCTTTCTAAAGGTGCAGCTTCTTATCATCATGTGGGAAGCAACTAAGTACATTTACTCATGTACTGTACTGAAGTACACTTTAGAGGTACTTATACTTTAGTTTGTATTTGCTACTGTGTACTTCTACTCCACTACAGTTCAGAGGTACATGGAGTACTTCTACTCCACTACAGTTCAGAGGTACATGGAGTACTTCTACTCCACTACAGTTCAGAGGTACATGGTGTACTTCTACTCCTCTACAGTTCAGAGGTACATGGTGTACTTCTACTCCTCTACAGTTCAGAGGTACATGGTGTACTTCTACTCCTCTACAGTTCAGAGCTACATGGTGTACTTCTACTCCACTACAGTTCAGAGGTACATGGTGTACTTCTACTCCTCTACAGTTCAGAGGTACATGGTGTACTTCTACTCCTCTACAGTTCAGAGCTACATGGTGTACTTCTACTCCACTACAGTTCAGAGGTACATGGTGTACTTCTACTCCTCTACAGTTCAGAGCTACATGGTGTACTTCTACTCCACTACAGTTCAGAGGTACATGGTGTACTTCTACTCCACTAGAGATCAGAGGTACATCGTGTACTTCTACTCCTCTACAGTTCAGAGGTACATGGAGTACTTCTACTCCTCTACAGTTCAGAGCTACATGGTGTACTTCTACTCCACTACAGTTCAGAGCTACATGGTGTACTTCTACTCCACTAGAGATCAGAGGTACATGGTGTACTTCTACTCCTCTACAGTTCAGAGGTACATGGTGTACTTCTACTCCTCTACAGTTCAGAGGTACATGGAGTACTTCTACTCCTCTACAGTTCAGAGCTACATGGTGTACTTCTACTCCACTACAGTTCAGAGCTACATGGTGTACTTCTACTCCACTAGAGATCAGAGGTACATGGTGTACTTCTACTCCACTACAGTTCAGAGGTACATGGTGTACTTCTACTCCTCTACAGTTCAGAGCTACATGGTGTACTTCTACTCCACTACATGTATTGAATACCTTTGGTTACTTCCCAGATGTGGATGAATGATGTGAAATATAATCAAGTGTTAAATCAGACTTCAGTTCCACCTGGAGTAAATCCACAAGCTACCCTGCAGTATACAAAGTCATTCAAACTAGCTGCACCCTGTCAGGTGGGGAGGCTTTACCTCAGAGCCCTATCACCATCAGGGCGTAATCAGGGTCAATATGAAGACCCCACAGTGGGAAGTCTTATTTGATTTTTTTTCTTATTATGTTGCTGTTCTTTGCAGTCTATGGGGTGTTACCTATGATCCATCTTTGGTTACCTGTAAACACTTGGTATTTCTCACTGATATTGTCCTTACCAGACTCTGAATGCAAGCTGTTCAAATAGCCACATACAACGTGAATGGTCTTGTAAATCCTATCAAGAGAAGTAAGTTATTAACCAAACTAAAAAGAGATCAGAATCAGAATCAGGTTTATTGCCAGGTAGGTTCGCACATACTAGGAATTTGACTTGATGTCATGGTGCAGACATAAAATATAAACAACAAGAAATCTAATACAAAACACAGAATCTTTTACACCGTAATAAAATACAGTTAAATAGCAGTACAAATTAAATAAAGCAGTAATTCACATGGAAATAGAATGCTATGATTGAGTTTTAGAATATAAACTATGAAATGTGAAATCAGAATATGTGCAGAAAGGAGTATGAACATTGTGTGCGTTAATGTAATGCATATAGTCTATGATGTGGCAGAGGGGGGGGCGGGCCTTGTTTAAGAGGCCGGTAGCGGAGGGGAAGAAACTGTTCAGGTGGCGAGAGGTTCTGGTCCTGATGGAGCGCAGCCTCCTGCCAGAGGGGAGGGGGGTGAACAGTTTGTGTCCAGGGGAGGGGTCGGCCACTATCTTCCCTGCCCGCCTCAGGTTCCTGGAGGCATGCAGGTCGTGGAGGGATGGCAGATTGCAGCCGATTACCTTCTCTGCAGAGCGGATGACACGCTGCAGCCTGCCCTTATCCTTGGCTGTGGCTGCGGCGTACCAGATGGTGATGGAGGAGGTGAGGAGGGACTCCATGATGGAGGAGGTGAGGATGGACTCCATGATGGAGGAGGTGAGGATGGACTCCATGATGGAGGAGGTGAGGATGGACTCCATGATGGAGGAGGTGAGGATGGACTCCATGATGGAGGAGGTGAGGATGGACTCCATGATGGAGGAGGTGAGGAGGGACTCCATGATGGAGGAGGTGAGGATGGACTCCATGATGGAGGAGGTGAGGATGGACTCCATGATGGAGGAGGTGAGGATGGACTCCATGATGGAGGTGTAGAAGTTCACCATCATCGTCTTTGACAGGTTGAATTTCTTCAGCTGCCTCAGGAAGAACATCCTCTGCTGGGCTTTTTTGGTGAGGGAGCAGATGTTCTGCTCCCATTTGAGGTCCTGGGCGATGATGGTGCCCAGGAAGCGGAAAGACTCCACAGCAGTTACTGGGGAGTCACACAGAGTGATGGGGGGTCACACAGAGTGATAGGGGGGTCACACAGAGTGATGGGGAGTCACACAGAGTGATGGGGGGTCACACAGAGTGATGGGGAGTCACACAGAGTGATGGGGGGGTCACACAGAGTGATGGGGAGTCACACAGAGTGATGGGGGTCACACAGAGTGATGGGGGGTCACACAGAGTGATGGGGAGTCACACAGAGGGATGGGGGGTCACACAGAGTGATGGGGGGTCACACAGAGTGATGGGGGTCACACAGAGTGATGGGGGGGTCACACAGACTGATGGGGGGTCACACAGAGTGATGGGGAGTCACACAGACTGATGGGGGTCACACAGAGTGATGGGAGTCACACAGAGTGATGGGGGTCACACAGAGTGATGGGGGGTCACACAGACTGATGGGGGGTCACACAGAGTGATGGGGGTCACACAGAGTGATGGGGAGTCACACAGACTGATGGGGGGTCACACAGAGTGATGGGGCGTCACACAGAGTGATGGGGGGTCACACAGAGTGATGGGGAGTCACACAGAGTGATGGGGGTCACACAGAATGATGGGGGTGGGTGGGGCTGCGTTCTTCCTGAAGTCCACGACCATCTCCACTGCCTTGAGGGCGTTGAGCTCCAGGTGGTTTTCCCCACACCAGGTCACCAGATGGTCCATCTCCCACCTGTAGGCAGACTCGTCCCCACCAGAGATGAGTCCGATGAGGGTGGTGTTCTCTGAACTTCAGGAGCTTGACAGACTGGTGACTGGAGGTGCAGCTGTTGGTGTACAGGGAGAATAGCAGAGGTGAAAGGACGCAGCCTTGAGGGGAACCGGTGCTGATGGTCCGGGGGTCAGAGACGTGTTTCCCCAGCCTCACGCGCTGCTTCCTGTCAGACAGGAAGTCTGTGATCCACCTGCCAAGTTGAGATCAAGTTGAGGTGGCCTTCTTGCAGGAAACACATCTATCGGATACAGAGCATGCTAAATGAAGAGGACTTTAAACATCAGTACTCATCATCATATGCGGCTGGCCACAGGAGGGGGGTGGCAATATTCATTTCCAACAATATTAGTTTTGAACCCACGTTGGAAAAGAAGGACACAGAGGGGAGATATATGTTAGGGAGAGGAAATCTAGGGTTTATTGATTTCTCTACTAAATATTTATGCTCCTCCTAATTCAGATTGGACATTTTTAAACAGATATTTGATTTAATTATAGCAGAAACTCAGGGGGTCCTAATCTGTGGGGGGGATCTAAACATAAGATTGAATCCTAAACTGGACTCTTCGAATGTGCAGATTGGGCAGCCCAAGCTGATCAGCAATGGAGGATATTGGTTTGGTAGATGTCTGGAGAGAAATCAATCAAAGAGGGACTAAACTTGTTTTTCTAATCCACATTTGGCTTATTCAAGGTTGATTATTTCCTAACCTTTGGTAAAGATCTACACAGGGTGGGGTCTGCGACATGGGGATCATGGACCTTTCAGATCATTGCCCTATTTATTTCAAATGAAATCTGGAGCAGGATCAAAGAAACACGTTCTGGAGATGAAATACATATTTACTGAATAATATGAGGGACCAAATGAAGACGGATATCACTGAGTACTTGGATCAAAGTGATAATGGAGGAGTTTCCTCTCCAGTGTTGTGGGATGCATGTAAAGCTGTGCTTCGAGCGAAGATCATTGGATACAGTGCTCGCTTAAAAGAGTTAGACAAGTTACAAGCCTCAGATAATAAGAGGACTGCTCAAAAAGGAGAAGAATGAAATAAATGAGATGTACACTAAAGATGTACAAAACAGAAATACTATGAAGGAGGAGGAAAAGCCAGTAAACTATTAGCCTATAGGCTGAAAGAACAACAAGTAGAGAATTCATTTCATACAATAAACAATCCTATTACTAATTCCATACAGTATAAACTAAAAGAAATACAAAATAGTTTTGAAGGATATTATCGAAAGCTTTACTCCCAACCTCAAATAGATGGGGAGAAAATGGAGGATTTCTTTAAGGGGATACGTCTACCTAAACTCACTAGTGAGCAGGGAACTCAGGGGGTAGTTGGAATAACAGAGAAAGAAATGAGCTCAGCTATAGCACATCTTAAATCCAATCAGGCCCAGATGGGTTTCCATGGTGATGGAAGATTCATTGGGACCTGTGTTGCAGGGTTATAACATCTTTACCCATAGCCAAACGAATAGAGGGATTATTACCACAAAGGATTAGCCTTGATCAGACAGGATTTGTACGAGAAAGACAGAGGACAATATCAGAAGGACACTACATATAATGAACCATATAACTGGAAGTCACTTGGAAGCCGTATTAGTTGGGCTAGATGCAGAAAAAGCATTTGATTGTGTCAATTGGACTTTCCTGTTTAGAGTTTTAAATACATTTGGATTTCACAGTACCTTTATAAAAACTCTACAGGCTCTATATGATAGACCCAGGGCGAGAATCAAAATGAATGGAGCCGTTTCAGATTCCTTTCCATTGGAGCGGGGAACGAGACAGGGCTGCCCATTAGCCTCTCTTGATCTTTATCGAACCTCTGAGCCAGTGGATTATTCAGAATAACTGTATCAAGGGAATAGTGATGAAGGGGGTGGAACAAAAGATCTCCTTATTGGCTGATGACATATTGGTGTATCTATCCAGGCCAGAACAATCTCTGCTACAGTTATGTTTTGAAGACACACATTCTGAGTTTTAAGTACTGCCCCTCAGTAAATATGAAGAAAAACTATACATTGAGGAGGGATGCTGAATCCATGAAGTACTTGGGAGTAAATATTACAATAGATTTGACCAAACTGTTTTCACTTAACTACCTACCTTTGAACCAAAAGATTAGGGAAGACATAAGGAGATGGGACCTTGTTCCTGTTCTCAGTTTTAGTTCACGCATTGAATCGGTCCAAATGGTTATTTTGCTGAGACTGCTGTATCTCTTCCAGTCCCTTCCACTAGAACTATCTGACCAACCATTTCAGGAATGGGATAAACATATCTCAAGGTACATTTGGCAGGGACGAAGGCCAAGATTTAAATATCAGAGTTTACGATTGGCTAAAAACAAGGGTGGTATCGCACTCCCATGTTTAAAGGATTACTATATTGCGGCTCAATTGAGACCATTAATATGCTGGGGCAGTCCAAAGTACGTCGCTAGATGGAAGGAGATTGAGAGTGCTATATCGGAGGAATTTCCAATTCAAGCTGCAATTGGGGATAAGGTCTTGAGGAATAAACTAAAGGAACTGAGAAACCCATGGATCTGTCTGTCACTTAAAGACCCACTGAAGTGTGCGACGGTGCATGATCTTTTATGCTAATACGTATAGTAATGACCAAAATTGTCCATTGGAACCCATATCAAAGATGTTGGAATAGCAACGAATTTGACGAGTTTGAATTTTCCGCTGGGAAATTCGCAGTCGACCTCCGCCTTCGTGGGCGTGGCTTGCGATCTACTGCGTGACGTCACAAGATGGGCCAAGCCGAAGTGTTTACATTCACCACCATTCATTTTGTCTCTATTTCAAAGTCGAATTTACCAACGTTTTTGAGCGAGTATTTGATTGGAAAGTGTTTCGCAGTCGACTGGAAGTGATTGCCAATCGAGAAAAGCTGACAATGGAGGCGACAGTGAAGAAAAAGGGAGGAAAAACACACGGGAAGCGATGCATTGCCGCTGGCTGTGGTAATGTCAAGTCTGCCGAAGTGGCGATGTTTCTGTTCCCAAAAGATGAAGGTGAGTGGCTGGTGTCATTGTTTCGTAGATTCGTAGATTGTTTATGAAAAATAAAGGCCACTGTGTTTGTGTTAACTAACAAGACTATCATGGCGGCGCGCAGAGCTCAAGTCGAGTTTCTCCGCCTGGAGATATTCTCACTATTTCACTTTTGTCGAGCACAAAGAAAAGAAGTTTTAGTTAAATGTAAGTTGTGTCTTGGCGGGTCAAAGATCCTATCGACTGCCCAAAACAGCAATTAAAATCTGTTGAAACATCTGCAGAAACAACATGCTGGGACGAAGCTAGTAGCTAAGACCACAGACCCAGACTCATCCGACGCCACTCCACCTCCACCTAAGCAACAGCGGCTGGATTGGCACTTTGAAACATATCTTTGTGTTTGTGTTTGTATAGACCACATTGCTTAGCAGAGTTCAGTGATGCAAATGCATGTCAAGTTGATCAACAGGTTGTATTATTCTCCGATGCAATAACAGTACTGAAATGAAGGCTACAGTATAAGGGCATTAATGGGTGCCCTTTTTAAGTAACTAAAAGTTACTTTTCACAGTAACGCATTACTTTTTGGTGTAAGTAGTGAAGTAACTAGTAATTGTAACTAGTTACTGGTTTTCAGTAACTAGCACAACACTGCATGTGAACATGAATGTTGCATCATGCTATGAACAGATGAATGTATGATCAGGTGATGGCCAATCCTGTGTGTAGATCTACTCTAGATCTATGACAAAATATTGTCCTCAACTAAATTGACTTCCATGGCCACTTTCCTCATCTATCCTGTCCGAAAAAGCTGTCAAAATCACTCATTTCTCTCGCACCAGTATCACTTTCCGAAGGCTCCGCCATGTTTACAATCACAACTGGGCCCATCTTGTGACGTCACAGCCGCTATCGTCTGCAGCAGCGGTAGGCTCAGACTCTGAAAAATTTGCGATGTTTATCTCGTCCCTCGCACTTCCTAAAAAATTATTTTAGCCATGAACAGGTACAATTATATGTAAGAAATGAAACTGCCATTTCACTTTGGCGCAAAAAAAATGCACTTCACTGGCACTTTAAGGTGTGGAACAGACTGGTAACTCAAAATCCCTTGAGGGAGGCTGTAAAGGGTTTAAGATGGTGTGTGTATGATCTAGAATTTCTACCTGGAAGATGGGACGCAAGTTTTAAGTGTTGGTCTTCAAAAGGCCTGACAGCCTACTGCACATTTCTTCACAAGGGGTCCACGAACAGCTTTCAGAATCTGAAGGGGCAGTTTGACTTGAAACGTGATGATTTTTACAGGTTCCTTCAAGTTTGTCATCACATGGATCAAATACAGAGGGAGAGTACACAAGTGCACTGGGATAACACTTTGCTAAAGGTTTTTAAAGATGCCTATCTTGAGGGCTCAAACAAGAAAGTTGTCTCAAAGATCTATAGGAGTTTACAACAAACAAAGGTAACTCGCTGTATGTAAAACAAAAATGGGAAAGGGAAGGAAACTTAGTTCTGAAGGAAGAAGATTGGGAGAACTTATGTGAGATACAATGGAAAACGTCAAGTTCAACCTCATGGCGAGAGTTTTGAGGTCATGACTCCAGCCCAGAGGAGACACTCATTCCTCTGCATGCTGGAGACAGTGTGGCAAACCATTTTCATATGTTCTGGTCTTGCACATCATTGAATCCTTTCTGGCAGCAGGTTCATGGAGTTTTACAAAAGGTTTTTCAGGTAGACATTCCATTTACATTTGAATCGTTATATTTGGGTGCTTTACCACCAGAAATATTTTCCTCTAAAGATAGATATCTATTTCTAATCCTGAGTGCTGCTAGCAAGAAGGCCATCACCAGAACGTGGTTAAGACCATCACCAGAACGTGGTTAAGACCATCACCAGAACGTGGTTAAGACCATCACCAGAATGTCGTTAGACCATCACCAGAACGTGGTTAAGACCATCACCAGAACGTGGTTAAGACCATCACCAGAATGTCGTTAGACCATCACCAGAACGTGGTTAAGACCATCACCAGAATGTCGTTAGACCATCACCAGAACGTGGTTAAGACCATCACCAGAATGTCGTTAGACCATCACCAGAATGTCGTTAGACCATCACCAGAACGTGGTTAAGACCATCACCAGAACGTGGTTAAGACCATCACCAGAATGTCGTTAGACCATCACCAGAACGTGGTTAAGGCCATCACCAGAACGTGGTTAAGGCCATCACCAGAATGTGGTTAAGGCCATCACCAGAACGTGGTTAAGGCCATCACCAGAACGTGGTTAAGGCCATCACCAGAATGTCGTTAGACCATCACCAGAACGTGGTTAAGGCCATCACCAGAACGTGGTTAAGGCCATCACCAGAATGTCGTTAGACCATCACCAGAACGTGGTTAAGGCCATCACCAGAACGTGGTTAAGGCCATCACCAGAACGTGGTTAAGGCCATCACCAGAACGTGGTTAAGGCCATCACCAGAATGTGGTTAAGGCCATCACCAGAACGTGGTTAAGACCATCACCAGAACGTGGTTAAGGCCATCACCAGAATGTGGTTAAGGCCATCACCAGAACGTGGTTAAGGCCATCACCAGAACGTGGTTAAAGCCATCACCAGAACGTGGTTAAGGCCATCACCAGAACGTGCTTAAGATCATCACCAGAACGTGCTTAAGATCATCACCAGAACGTGGTTAAGGCCATCACCAGAACATGGTTAAGGCCATCACCAGAACGTGGTTAAGGCCATCACCAGAACGTGGTTAAGACCATCACCAGAACGTGGTTGAGACCATCACCAGAATGTGGTTGAGGCCATCACCAGAACGTGGTTAAGACCATCACCAGAACGTGGTTAAGACCATCACCAGAACGTGGTTAAGACCATCACCAGAATGTCGTTAGACCATCACCAGAACGTGGTTAAGGCCATCACCAGAACGTGGTTAAGGCCATCACCAGAATGTGGTTAAGGCCATCACCAGAACGTGGTTAAGGCCATCACCAGAACGTGGTTAAGATCATCACCAGAACGTGGTTAAGACCATCACCAGAATGTGGTTGAGGCCATCACCAGAATGTGGTTAAGACCATCACCAAAACGTGGTTAAGACCATCACCAGAATGTGGTTAAGACCATCACCAGAATGTGGTTAAGACCATCACCAGAATGTGGTTAAGGCCATCACCAGAACATGGTTAAGATCATCACCAGAACGTGGTTAAGACCATCACCAGAATGTCGTTAGACCATCACCAGAACGTGGTTAAGACCATCACCAGAATGTCGTTAGACCATCACCAGAACGTGGTTAAGACCATCACCAGAACGTGGTTAAGACCATCACCAGAATGTCGTTAGACCATCACCAGAACGTGGTTAAGACCATCACCAGAACGTGGTTAAGACCATCACCAGAATGTCGTTAGACCATCACCAGAACGTGGTTAAGACCATCACCAGAACGTGGTTAAGACCATCACCAGAATGTCGTTAGACCATCACCAGAACGTGTTAAGACCATCACCAGAATGTCGTTAGACCATCACCAGAACGTGGTTAAGACCATCACCAGAACGTGGTTAAGACCATCACCAGAATGTCGTTAGACCATCACCAGAACGTGGTTAAGACCATCACCAGAACGTGGTTAAGACCATCACCAGAATGTCGTTAGACCATCACCAGAACGTGGTTAAGACCATCACCAGAATGTCGTTAGACCATCACCAGAACGTGGTTAAGGCCATCACCAGAACGTGGTTAAGGCCATCACCAGAATGTGGTTAAGGCCATCACCAGAACGTGGTTAAGGCCATCACCAGAACGTGGTTAAGGCCATCACCAGAATGTCGTTAGACCATCACCAGAACGTGGTTAAGGCCATCACCAGAATGTCGTTAGACCATCACCAGAACGTGGTTAAGGCCATCACCAGAACGTGGTTAAGGCCATCACCAGAATGTCGTTAGACCATCACCAGAACGTGGTTAAGGCCATCACCAGAACGTGGTTAAGGCCATCACCAGAACGTGGTTAAGGCCATCACCAGAATGTGGTTAAGGCCATCACCAGAACATGGTTTAAGGCCATCACCAGAACGTGGTTAAGGCCATCACCAGAACGTGGTTAAGGCCATCACCAGAACATGGTTAAGGCCATCACCAGAACGTGGTTAAGGCCATCACCAGAACGTGGTTAAGACCATCACCAGAACGTGGTTAAGACCATCACCAGAATGTGGTTGAGGCCATCACCAGAACGTGGTTAAGACCATCACCAGAACGTGGTTAAGACCATCACCAGAACGTGGTTAAGACCATCACCAGAATGTCGTTAGACCATCACCAGAACGTGGTTAAGACCATCACCAGAACGTGGTTAAGGCCATCACCAGAACGTGGTTAAGACCATCACCAGAACGTGGTTAAGACCATCACCAGAACGTGGTTAAGACCATCACCAGAACGTGGTTAAGGCCATCAACAGAACGTGGTTAAGGCCATCACCAGAACGTGGTTAAGACCATCATGGATGGACATTGTGTATGATATGTTTCAGATGGAAAGGGTAACCCTTGCTTTGAGACTGCAACATGGATAATATCTGTTTCACCAATACGACCATCATTCGTCTAGAAGGGATTTGTATATATTTTTAGTACTTTTGTTTTCTATGCCCCCTTGTTTGAATAAGTTGCAGGTACACCCCCAATACCCTGTTGGTGTTTATGTTCTTTCTGTATGTTAGAGCATGTTTGAAAGTCAGTGAGGCCTCTGTATATTCCACTAATCTGTACATTTGATTTGTGATTTCACTGTTAACTACAGAAGGCTGACAGAGACTACTGTATTATCTGTGACTGTAGACATGTGTACAGCTGAAAACTAGCTGCACCTTCACCAGCTTTGAGAACACTTTCATGATCAATCATTATAAAACATATCATATATATTATTCTGAAATGGACCAATCTGCACAATGACTACTTTTACTGTCTTTAACTATATTTGATGATCATACTTTTCCTTGAGGAACATTTTGAATGCAGGACTTTTACTGTAACAGAGTATTCCTACACTCTGGTACTTCTACTTTGCTCAAGTACAAGATCTGAGTACTTCTACTTTTACTCAAGTACAAGATCTGAGTACTTCTACTTTTACTCAAGTACAAGATCTGAGTACTTCTACTTTTACTCAAGTACAAGATCTGAGTACTTCTACTTTCACTCAAGTACAAGATCTGAGTACTTCTACTTTCACTCAAGTACAAGATCTGAGTACTTCTACTTTCACTCAAGTACAAGATCGGAGTACTTCTACTCAAGTACAAGACCTGAGTACTTCTACTTTTACTGTAACAGAGTATTCCTACACTCTGGTACTTCTACATTTACTCAAGTACAAGATCTGAGTACTTCTACTTTTACTCAAGTACAAGATCTGAGTACTTCTCCTTTTGGTACTTTAACTATATTTCGATCCTAATACTTTTATACTTTTACTTTTGCTACTTTAAGTACCAGTTGATCCGAGTACTTCTCCCCTGAGTCATGTGGAGGAACAGAGAAGCAATCAAGGTTTTGTTCATATAAAGATATTTATTATTTAATGATAATTAATGAACATGAGTCCAGTCTTCTCCTGGTTCACAGAGAAGCTTAAAGTCCACAAACAAAGGATCCAGGTCCTTCAGAAACCCTGCAGTCAGTCCTTGTTCTTCAGGTCCTGGTCCTTGTTCTGGAGGTCCTTGTCCTTCAGGCCCTGGTTCTGGTCCTGGTCCCCCTTGAGGTCCAGCTGGCCCAGCAGCGGGCGTCTGCCTCCAGCAGGGTGGTGTCCTTCAGGTCCTGGTTCTGGTCCCCCTTGAGGTCCAGCTGGCCCAGCAGCAGGGCGTCTGCCTCCTTCAGGTCCTTGTTCTGGTCCCCTTGAGGTCCAGCTGGCCCAGCAGCAGGGTGTCTGCCTCCTTCAGGTTCTTGTTCTGGTCCCCCTTGAGGTCCAGCTGGCCCAGCAGCAGGGCGTCTGCCTCCTTCAGGTCCTTGTTCTGGTCCCCCTTGAGGTCCAGCTGGCCCAGCAGCAGGGCGTCTGCCTCCTTCAGGTCCTTGTTCTGGTCCCCCTTGAGGTCCAGCTGGCCCAGCAGCAGGGCGTCTGCCTCCTTCAGGTTCTGGTTCTGGTCCCCCTTGAGGTCCAGCTGGCCCAGCAGCAGGGCCTCTGCCTCCAGCAGGGTGATGTCACTGGAGGCTCCGAGGAACCTGGCAGTGAGCTCCAGGTCGTTGAGCCTCAGCCGGACTCTGCTGCCTCTCTGCAGCCTGTCTCCCTCCTCAGGCCTCCTCACCACGCAGTGGAACTTCCCCCCAAAGTCCACGTACAGGTCGTCCCCCACCACGTGGAAGATCCTGCCCACCACCACCTTCCCTCGGGCCGGACCGAGCTGCACCAGGGGGGACCGGCGGAGCAGCTGGGGGAAACTGCTGCTGCTGAGAGAGAGAGAGAGAGAGAGAGAGAGAGAGAGAGAGAGAGAGAGAGAGAGAGAATTATACTACGAGTACTTATACATACTACACTATGAGCAGCGTGGGGAAACTGCTGCTGGGGGAGAGAGGGTACTTATTAAACTACCAGTACTTGTACTCTTACATACTACACTATGAGTACTTGTACTCTAACATACTACACTGTGAGGTCTTGTTATACCCACTCTTGTTATAACCACTCGGAGGTCTTGTTATACCCACTCGGAGGTCTTGATATACCCACTCGGAGGTCTTGTTATACCCACTCGGAGGTCTTGTTATACCCACTCGGAGGTCTTGTTATACCCACTCGGAGGTCTTGTTATACCCACTCGGAGGTCTTGTTATACCCACTCGGAGGTCTTGTTATACCCACTCGGAGGTCTTGTTATACCCACTCGGAGGTCTTGTTATACCCACTCGGAGGTCTTGTTTTCCGGGCTCTTTTCTCCTCGCCGTAGAGAGGAGTGCAGGTCGAAGGCAGCAGCGAAGCCGAGCGGTCTGTCCGAGCTGTAGGCTCTAGATCCGGGGAGAGAAGCTCTGGATCCGGGGAGAGAGGACCAGAGGACCCCGGAGGACGGGACTGAGCTCCGGGAGACAACCTTCCACAGCGCCGCCATGTTGTCTTCACTGAGGGGAAACAGCACGGGAACTTCTTCCGGTAGAGAAGAGACGTTGGGCGCCTCCTGGCTGTTCTTCCGGTACTGCAGAGGAGATTCAGATTAATTTAACTCAAATATAGGGGCTTTCGAACCAGAACTAGAACGGTTTTCCTTTGTCTGTCCCGCCCGGGACCTTTAAGGTATTACAGCAGCAGAGCGTAGATAAGTGAAGAGAATATACTAACGGCTACTGGCTGAGCTCAGAAGAAGCTGCGCATGCGCCCTGAGCTCTTCCTACAGGGCTAAAGCAAGCGGCTAACAGTGAAGCTAACAGCGAAGCTAACATGGAGGTGATCGTCAGCTCCCCGAGATTCAGCTTTTCTTCCTGGGTGTTTCCTGACGGGTCTCCGGTCAGAGAGGTGCTGACCCGGTTCTTACAACAACAGGTGAGTTAACTACAAGAGGAGAAACAGAAACAGACATAAACGGGGAGAAATGGGTTAGCCCAGGAGCTAACGGTAGCTCAGGAGCTAACGGTAGCTCAGGAGCTAACGGTAGCTAACAAACAAACAGAAACAGGACGAACTGAAGGGGAACTCTCAACGTTGAGATAAAGATAATTATATATATATAAGGAGTATTAAGGATGAATCGGATGGCGTTAACTCGGATGAGATGTTTGTGTTAAAGAGGCAGCTAACAGCTTCAGTAGCTTTAAATCTAAAGATGCTCCTGTGTTGAAGAGTTTATTTACAACAACACATATTTATGATCTATTATAATATCAGAGGATTCAGATTCTTTACTTCAGTTAAAGTACTAAACCTCCTGTAGAAATACTCAGTTTCAGGTCAAAGTACTGCATGGAGAGTTGCATTTAAGTTAAAGTATATAAGATTAAGATTCAACTTTATTATATATAAGTAATATTAGGAACCATTTGTAAAGGTGTTAGGAGTGAAGAAACTCTGTCTGAGTTTGTAAAGACACTAGTAAATACAAAAAAAAGTACAATATTTGCTTGCTAAATGTAGGGGAGTAGAAGTATAAAGTAGTATAAAATGGAGATACTTGCAGTACAAGTACCTCAAATGTGTACTTTAGTTCAGTACTTGAGTAGATGTACTCACCTCTGTGTACAGGAGGGATGGGAATTTGAAAGCAAATGTATATTCGAATATTCGACCCCCAAAAAAACGGTTAACTGAAATGTACAAATCCTATAAAAAAAAAATTTAAAAAAAATGTGGGAAAGAATTTCAAAAATCTCAAAAAAAAAAAGATTTAATTTTGAAAAATAAATAAATCCATGTTGAAATAAGTAGAAACCAAGTCGAATTTGTCAAATGTATTGACCTGGTGATCACAGTTTGAACAGTTGACAGCTATAGGCCTACAGCTTTCATGCTTAAAACATAACTTGGTTTATAAATGAAAGAGGGATCATACACGATACCCTAACCCTATCACAACAGAGATCAATAACCTCTAACAGGGCCTATCACAGAATGCAGCTATTCAATACTCATTCTTCTTTAAGGATATGAGCATGTCTACTCAGGGGAGAGGCGGGCGCTGAGACGATTCACTATCAGGCCAGCTGTAGAGAAGACCCTCTCAGCTGGAATGTGGGCATAAGATGAGGTTTGAGTCTGCGTGACCTGCGTGTAGGGAGGGGCAGCAGCCACATCATTAGCTACAACTAGCTAGATCTGATGGATCTGGGCATAAGATGAGGTTTGAGTCTGCGTGGTCTGCGTGTAGGGAGGGGCAGCAGCCATATCATTAGCTAGAACTAGCTAGATCTGATGGATCTGGGCATAAGATGAGGTTTGAGTCTGCGTGACCTGCGTGTAGGGAGGGGCAGCAGCCACATCATTAGCTACAACTAGCTAGATCTGATGGATCTGGACATAAGATGAGGTTTGAGTCTGTGTGACCTGCGTGTAGGGAGGGGCAGCAGCCACATCATTAGCTAGAACTAGCTAGATCTGATGGATCTGGGCATAAGATGAGGTTTGAGTCTGCGTGACCTGCGTGTAGGGAGGGGCAGCAGCCACATCATTAGCTAGAACTAGCTAGATCTGATGGATCTGGGCATAAGATGAGGTTTGAGTCTGCGTGACCTGCGTGTAGGGAGGGGCAGCAGCCACATCATTAGCTACTACTAGCTAGATCTGATGGATCTGGGCATAAGATGAGGTTTGAGTCTGCGTGATCTGCGTGTAGGGAGGGGCAGCAGCCACATCATTAGCTACAACTAGCTAGATCTGATGGATCTGGGCATAAGATGAGGTTTGATTCTGCGTGACCTGCGTGTAGGGAGGGGCAGCAGCCACATCATTAGCTAGAACTAGCTAGATCTGATGGATCTGGGCATAAGATGAGGTTTGAGTCTGCGTGACCTGTGTGTAGGGGGGGCAGCAGCCACATCATTAGCTAGAACTAGCTAGATCTGATGGATCTGGACATAAGATGAGGTTTGAGTCTGCGTGACCTGCGTGTAGGGAGGGGCAGCAGCCACATCATTAGCTACAACTAGCTAGATCTGATGGATCTGGACATAAGATGAGGTTTGAGTCTGCGTGATCTGCGTGTAGGGAGGGGCAGCAGCCACATCATTAGCTACAACTAGCTAGATCTGATGGATCTGGGCATAAGATGAGGTTTGAGTCTGCGTGATCTGCGTGTAGGGAGGGCAGCAGCCACATCATTAGACAACTAGCTAGATCTGATGGATCTGGACATAAGATGAGGTTTGAGTCTGCGTGATCTGCGTGTAGGGAGGGGCTGCAGCCACATCATTAGCTACAACTAGCTAGATCTGATGGATCTGGGCATAAGATGAGGTTTGAGTCTGTGTGACCTGCGTGTAGGGAGGGGCAGCAGCCACATCATTAGCTAGAACTAGCTAGATCTGATGGATCTGGACATAAGATGAGGTTTGAGTCTGTGTGACCTGCGTGTAGGGAGGGGCAGCAGCCACATCATTAGCTAGAACTAGCTAGATCTGATGGATCTGGACATAAGATGAGGTTTGAGTCTGCGTGACCTGCGTGTAGGGAGGGGCAGCAGCCATATCATTAGCTAGAACTAGCTAGATCTGATGGATCTGGACATAAGATGAGGTTTGAGTCTGCGTGACCTGCGTGTAGGGAGGGGCAGCAGCCATATCATTAGCTAGAACTAGCTAGATCTGATGGATCTGGACATAAGATGAGGTTTGAGTCTGTGTGACCTGCGTGTAGGGAGGGGCAGCAGCCACATCATTAGCTAGAACTGATGGATCTGGGCATAAGATGAGGTTTGAGTCTGTGTGACCTGCGTGTAGGGAGGGGCTGCAGCCACATCATTAGCTAGATCTGATGGATCTGGGCATAAGATGAGGTTTGAGTCTGCGTGGTCTGCGTGTAGGGAGGGGCTGCAGCCACATCATTAGCTACAACTAGCTAGATCTGATGGATCTGGGCATAAGATGAGGTTTGAGTCTGCGTGGTCTGCGTGTAGGGAGGGGCAGCAGCCACATCATTAGCTAGAACTAGCTAGATCTGATGGATCTGGACATAAGATGAGGTTTGAGTCTGTGTGACCTGCGTGTAGGGAGGGGCTGCAGCCACATCATTAGCTAGATCTGATGGATCTGGGCATAAGATGAGGTTTGAGTCTGCGTGGTCTGCGTGTAGGGAGGGGCTGCAGCCACATCATTAGCTACAACTAGCTAGATCTGATGGATCTGGGCATAAGATGAGGTTTGAGTCTGCGTGACCTGCGTGTAGGGAGGGGCAGCAGCCACATCATTAGCTACAACTAGCTAGATCTGATGGATCTGGACATAAGATGAGGTTTGAGTCTGCGTGACCTGCGTGTAGGGAGGGGCAGCAGCCACATCATTAGCTACAACTAGCTAGATCTGATGGATCTGGCATAAGATGAGGTTTGAGTCTGCGTGACCTGCGTGTAGGGAGGGGCAGCAGCCACATCATAGCTAGAACTAGCTAGATCTGATGGATCTGGACATAAGATGAGGTTTGAGTCTGCGTGATCTGCGTGTAGGGAGGGGCAGCAGCCACATCATTAGCTAGAACTAGCTAGATCTGATGGATCTGGACATAAGATGAGGTTTGAGTCTGTGTGACCTGCGTGTAGGGAGGGGCAGCAGCCACATCATAGCTAGAAACTGATGGATCTGGGCATAAGATGAGGTTTGAGTCTGTGTGACCTGCGTGTAGGGAGGGGCTGCAGCCACATCATTAGCTAGATCTGATGGATCTGGGCATAAGATGAGGTTTGAGTCTGCATGTCTGCGTGTAGGGAGGGGCTGCAGCCACATCATTAGCTACAACTAGCTAGATCTGATGGATCTGGGCATAAGATGAGGTTTGAGTCGTGGTCTGCGTGTAGGGAGGGGCTGCAGCCACATCATTAGCTAGAACTAGCTAGATCTGATGGATCTGGACATAAGATGAGGTTTGAGTCTGTGTGACCTGCGTGTAGGGAGGGGCTGCAGCCACATCATTAGCTAGATCTGATGGATCTGGGCATAAGATGAGGTTTGAGTCTGCGTGGTCTGCGTGTAGGGAGGGGCTGCAGCCATCATTAGCTACAACTAGCTAGATCTGATGGATCTGGCATAAGATGAGGTTTGAGTCTGCGTGACCTGCGTGTAGGGAGGGGCAGCAGCCACATCATTAGCTACAATAGCTAGATCTGATGGATCTGGACATAAGATGAGGTTTGAGTCTGCGTGACCTGCGTGTAGGGAGGGGCAGCAGCCACATCATTAGCTACAACTAGCTAGATCTGATGGATCTGGGCATAAGATGAGGTTTGAGTCTGCGTGACCTGCGTGTAGGGAGGGGCAGCAGCCACATCATTAGCTAGAACTAGCTAGATCTGATGGATCTGGACATAAGATGAGGTTTGAGTCTGCGTGATCTGCGTGTAGGGAGGGGCAGCAGCCACATCATTAGCTAGAACTAGCTAGATCTGATGGATCTGGACATAAGATGAGGTTTGAGTCTGCGTGATCTGCGTGTAGGGAGGGGCAGCAGCCACATCATTAGCTACAACTAGCTAGATCTGATGGATCTGGACATAAGATGAGGTTTGAGTCTGCGTGACCTGCGTGTAGGGAGGGGCAGCAGCCACATCATTAGCTACAACTAGCTAGATCTGATGGATCTGAACATAAACGCGAGTGAAGTATAACCGGACGTGAGAGAGAGAGATCAGCACCTGCAGCTCTGCCCGCTGTGAGGGGCCGGTGAGCGGAACAAAACACACCTTTAGACCTAACACACTTAGCTATGGCGCTGTCGTATACATTGAATTATTCCATTTGATCATATGTAATCAACTTAGAAACCCCTCCCAAAAACAAACAAAAAAAATGCAATAAAAATATTCATGACTCATATTCTCATACCTGAATAATTTTGAATATTCGATTAATCGTTCCCATCCCTAGTGTACAGCTGACTGAACTTTGATCTGAAATAATAGAAATAAAGATTTAATGAAACTAAAATCCTCACATTCACAGCCGTTATATTCTAACTGATAATCAGAAACTGTGAAATAAATATATTTAACTGTAAGGGAGGACAGTATTACTGCAGTGACTATATCTAATGATCTACAAACACATGTAGTTCATCATGGCTTCATCATGGCTTCATCATGGCTTCATCGTAGCTTCATCGTGGCTTCATCATAGCTTCATCATGGCTTCATCATGGCTTCATCATGGCTTCATCATGGCTTCATCATAGCTTCATCGTGGCTTCATCGTAGCTTCATCGTGGCTTCATCGTGGCTTCATCGTGGCTTCATCGTGGCTTCATCGTGGCTTCATCCTGGCTTCATCGTGGCTTCATTATAGCTTCATCATGGCTTCATTATAGCTTCATCATGGCTTCATTATAGCTTCATCCTGGCTTCATCGTGGCTTCATCATAGCTTCATCATAGCTTCATCATGGCTTCATTATAGCTTCATCCTGGCTTCATCGTAGCTTCCTCGTGGCTTCATCGTAGCTTCATCGTGGCTTCATCGTGGCTTCATCATGGCTTCATCCTGGCTTCATCATAGCTTCATCATAGCTTCATCATGGCTTCATCATAGCTTCATCATGGCTTCATCCTGGCTTCATCATGGCTTCATCATAGCTTCATCATAGCTTCATCCTGGCTTCATCATGGCTTCATCATGGCTTCATCATAGCTTCATCATAGCTTCATCATGGCTTCATCATAGCTTCATCATAGCTTCATCATAGCTTCATCATGGCTTCATCATAGCTTCATCATGGCTTCATCATAGCTTCATCATGGCTTCATTACGGCTTCATCGCGGCTTCATCGCGGCTTCATCGCGGCTTCATCACGGCTTCATAGCAGCTTAACATGTTGTAAAATATTTAAACAGTTTTACACCTTGAGTTCTTTCATTGGGTGTTATGGACAAAACAGCAAATCATTTACATCACATTTTCACAATAAAAGTGTGTGTGTGTGGGTGTGTGTGTGGGTGTGTGTGTGGGTGTGGGTGTGTGTGTGTAGGGACTTTCTTCCTCTGCAGATTTCTACGTGCACAGTAATGGACGCCTGTCTGAGCTGGAGGACCCCCTGCAGGCGGGCGCCGTCTATCACCTGGAGCCCCGCCTCTGTGGGGGCAAAGGAGGTGAGGTCCAGGAAATAGACAGAACCAAAGTTTATCAGATCCACATATTAAACATGACGTTACAACACTTCTTCTGTGGTGTTAATCTGTGTGTCTCTTCTTCTGTGGTGTTAATCTGCGTGTCTCTTCTTCTGTGGTGTTAATCTGCGTGTCTCTTCTTCTGTGGTGTTTCAGGGTTCGGCTCGATGCTGCGAGCTCTCGGCGCTCAGATCGAGAAGACGACGAACCGCGAGGCGTGCAGAGACCTGAGCGGACGCCGCCTCCGAGACGTGAACCACGAGAAGGAGTAAGCGCTCTTCCTCTGTGGTGTTCACCTCCCTGTATCTCTTCTTCTGTGGTGTTTACCTCCCTGTAACTCTTCTTCTGTGGTGTTTACCTCCCTGTATCTCTTCTTCTGTGGTGTTTACCTCCCTGTCTCTTCCTCTGTGGTGTTCACCTCCCTGTATCTCTTCTCTGTGGTGTTTACCTCCCTGTATCTCTTCCTCTGTGGTGTTTCACCTCCCTGTATCTCTTCTTCTGTGGTGTTTACCTCCCTGTAACTCTTCTCTGTGGTGTTTACCTCCCTGTAACTCTTCCTCTGTGTTGTTTACCTCCCTGTAACTCTTCTTCTGTGGTGTTTACCTCCCTGTATCTCTTCCTCTGTGGTGTTCACCTCCCTGTAACTCTTCCTCTGTGGTGTTTACCTCCCTGTAACTCTTCCTCTGTGTTGTTTACCTCCCTTCATCTCTTCTTCTGTGGTGTTTACCTCCCTGTAACTCTTCCTCTGTGGTGTTTACCTCCCTGTAACTCTTCCTCTGTGGTGTTCACCTCCCTGTAACTCTTCTTCTGTGGTGTTTACCTCCCTGTAACTCTTCCTCTGTGGTGTTTACCTCCCTGTAACTCTTCCTCTGTGTTGTTTACCTCCCTGTAACTCTTCTTCTGTGGTGTTTACCTCCCTGTATCTCTTCCTCTGTGGTGTTCACCTCCCTGTATCTCTTCTTCTGTGGTGTTTACCTCCCTGTAACTCTTCCTCTGTGGTGTTTACCTCCCTGTAACTCTTCCTCTGTGTTGTTTACCCCCTGTATCTCTTCTTCTGTGGTGTTTACCTCCCTGTAACTCTTCCTCTGCGGTGTTTACCTCCCTGTAACTCTTCCTCTGTGGTGTTCACCTCCCTGTAACTCTTCTTCTGTGGTGTTTACCTCCCTGTAACTCTTCCTCTGTGGTGTTCACCTCCCTGTAACTCTTCTTCTGTGGTGTTTATCTCCCTGTAACTCTTCCTCTGTGGTGTTTACCCCCCTGTATCTCTTCTTCTGTGGTGTTTACCTCCCTGTATCTCTTCCTCTGTGGTGTTTACCTCCCTGTATCTCTTCCTCTGTGGTGTTTACCTCCCTGTATCTCTTCCTCTGTGGTGTTTACCTCCCTGTATCTCTTCTTCTGTGGTGTTTACCTCCCTGTATCTCTTCCTCTGTGGTGTTTACCTCCCTGTATCTCTTCCTCTGTGGTGTTTACCTCCCTGTATCTCTTCCTCTGTGGTGTTTACCTCCCTGTATCTCTTCTTCTGTGGTGTTTACCTCCCTGTATCTCTTCCTCTGTGGTGTTTACCTCCCTGTAACTCTTCCTCTGTGGTGTTTACCTCCCTGTATCTCTTCTTCTGTGGTGTTTACCTCCCTGTAACTCTTCCTCTGTGGTGTTTACCTCCCTGTAACTCTTCTTCTGTGGTGTTTACCTCCCTGTAACTCTTCCTCTGTGGTGTTTACCTCCCTGTATCTCTTCCTCTGTGGTGTTTACCTCCCTGTATCTCTTCCTCTGTGGTGTTTACCTCCCTGTAACTCTTCCTCTGTGGTGTTTACCTCCCTGTAACTCTTCCTCTGTGGTGTTTACCTCCCTGTAACTCTTCCTCTGTGGTGTTTACCTCCCTGTAACTCTTCTTCTGTGGTGCAGGATGGCAGAGTGGCTGAAGAAGCAGACGGAGCGCGAGGCTGAGAAGGAGCAGAAGCGTCTGGATCGCCTCCAGAGGAAACTAGCCGAGCCCAGACACCAGTTCACCGACCCGGACTATCAGAAGCAGAGCCACGAGCTGCAGGAGAGGCTGGAGGACTCCGTCATGAAGGGTGAGGGCACTTCCTGTCTGGAGGGCAAGGCTTTCTGGAGGGGTTTTTGGTTGTTAAGATCAAAGTCAACTTAATTGTCAATCTTTCAGTTTGTGTGAACAGAGAGATCGATATACCGTTTCCCACAATCCAGAGACACATTTCTACAGTATGCACACATTAAGACATAAATAAAAGCTCAACAATCAATAAATACAAAATAACAGTCACTTCAGTATCTCAGGGAAATTAACATTAGTGATAAGTCTGTCCGTAGCAGCGAGAAAGATGAGATCAGAAGTGCTTTATTCTGGGACACAAATCTATTTTGTCTGGGACTATTTCGGGACACTGAAAAAAAAATTAAAGTAAACTTCAAAATGGGTGTTATTTGCAAAGTCATTAAATATGAGTATCTTTTTCGGTTTTAATAATTTAATAAAAACGTGTGAACGTCGAAACTATAGAAGGTTTACGTTCTCGCGGCACCTCACGATAGGGCTGTCAAATCATAGAATGCATTCTACGTCATCCACTCTGCTGCTAGACTCGCGCCAATGCAACGGTCACGACAGTTAAAAAAAGAAGAAAAATGCTGAGGTGGTTGAATAAACAGCCCCCTGACGCAAGCCCAAATCTGCCGACTCCCGAAACTTTAAGGGAATTCTTGAAGCATGTGAGGACTTCAGATCAATTCAAGAAGCGAAACGGGAGTGGATTGACCTAAAGGTACTAGTGCATCGACACTTCAGGCATCTTCAGTCTCAGGTGTTATGGCAGAGACTTTTGCAAGGTGCCATAGGGAGGCCTGAACAGTTTCCCCACATGCAGATGATCCTAGAGATACTGTTCCCGATGTCAACATCATGCTGTGAGAGAGGCTTCTCCTGCATGAAAAGGATCAAGTCTGACTGGAGAGGATCCCTCTCTAACCAAATGCTAGATTCCCTCCTCCGTATATCTGCATGGCCCTGAGGCTGAGGACTGACAGTTGAGAAGTGGTGGCAAAGTGGCCAGAGAACACGACGACCCATGTTTAGCGACTAAATAAATGTAAATAGTAAATGTGAAGGGGGAGATCTGGGGGGGGGGTGGGTGAATGAGTGAGAGCAAGATGATTGACATTCATGAATGAAGATAGAAGATCAATTTATATTCCTATAGTACTACTGACTTGTGATTAGAACTGAACACAGATACATTTATTAAACTGTATTATGGAACTTCTGTTTTTTTATTATCATTCGTACCACTTTTATTGCCAGATAGAGGCTTCCGATCATAAAACACAGACCATACAGCCATACCATATTGAATTGGAAAATACAAATCAGAATTCTTCAATGTTGACATGACAATGATAAATTAGTCTGGATATTGAGAAATAGAAACATGTCTTAAAACAACGATCTTGACTTCTACTCTAGGAGAGAGTGGACCAGAGTCTATGGTTCGATGATTAAGTGACAAAAAGTATCAAATGATATGTATTCTGCATAATTGGGGGGGCGACGATACAAATTTAAATTTGGGACACTGCTGGTTATATCCGGGACAATACAAAGTAGAATTCGGGACAGTTGTGGGACACTGAGGAAAAAAGTAAATTTCGAGCCCTGACTTTATTGATCCCGATGTGGGAAGTGTTCACGTTGCAGCAGCATCAAAAGACAAGGTATTGCACAATAGAGAAATGAAAAGACTAGAAATAAACAATCCAAAATGTGAACATCTCAAATAGAAATAAAATAGCATTGAAAAAAATACAAGTGTAAATAACGGATGGACCTTTATTTATTAATTCAGGCGTTGATAGCAGCAGCAGGTCAGAGTTAAAAACAGGATTCACACGAGGTAAAGATAAAATAGAATACAGATTTAAATAATAATACAACTAAAGTGACAAGGCGATAAAGTGACTGTTGAAACAAGATATCACAGTAAAAAGATAGGCATTAAATGTGAAATGTGAGCGGTGTTTCCTCCCTGCTTGCGCTCCAGGTCTGCAGGCGTCCTCCAGCACGCAGGTGAGGGCGGACGAGGGGTCGGCAGCGAAGAGGCCGAGCGGCGAGGAGAGCGAGCAGCCGCTGAGGAAGAGGCAGAAGAAGGCAGCGTTCTGGTGAGGGTCCTGGTTCTATTTCATCCTTACTGACCGCCAGAGTTGGTGCTTAGCACTGGATATCTTCTGTCTCGCGCATGCGCAGGTCGAATATTTATATCAACAAAGTCACGTGTGACCTCGTATGACCCCGGAAGGCATAAGTTCCAGTGTTGTCAACAAGTTCAGTCCTATTTCTTCTTCTCGCTGCACAGGTTACTACTTTATGAGTAGAATCCAAGCTAGCTTATTGAAAAATTCGATTCTAGCTCATCGCTACCTGTAGCCTTGTGATCGTCTCGCTCGGAGCTGCAGGCTAGAACGCTCGCCCTCCAAAGGCTGCGACGAGCTGTCGCCCTCCAAAGGGAGGGGACCGCGGTGTTCACCGCTCGGACTCCCAGGAGCTCCGGACCGGTAAAGAGCGGACGCTCCTGCACGTCAGTCGGTGAGATCGCTGCCATTTATTTGTGATTGTGCTATCTATTCTCAAGCTAATAGATAATTGTGTGCAAGTTAGCCGAGTGCTCTCGCTCAAGCTATCTTGTTACTGCACTAGTGAAGAGAGTGTCTTCGCTCCCCTCTCACGGCACACAATTGGTTCCTGTTCCATCCTCCAGTTAGCAGAGTGCTCTCGCTCAAAGCTAACTCGTTACGGCGCTAGTGAAGAGAGTGTCTTCGCTCCCCTCTCACTGCACACAGTTGGTTTATTAATCCACCCATGGCCACGATGTGGTCTCGATGGCAGCTTCAGCCACTCATTTTAATGAGTATGACAAGGAGGGCCCATCCCATGCTTCTGGGCCTGGCTCCTGTACCTCAGCTCATGGATCCTCGGAGGGGGCAGATGACGGCTCCATGGGTGCCTTCTCTCTCATGTCGCGCGGCTAGGCCTCAAGGTGAACATGGAGAAGAGTTGTCTGAACCCCTCTCAGAGCCTAACCTTCATTGGTGTGGCTCTGGACACAGTCACTATGCAGGCCTGTCCATCCTCCAGCTTCTCGGACAACACTACAACGGTGTATCACATAAACCACCGGGGGCACCAAATCTGCACGCTAGCTAGAGGTGTCCCAGACTCTCCTGACCTGGGCAGCTCCTTGCCTGGCCAGGCTACGGTCAATGTATCTGCCCGGAGAGCAGAACCAACTCGCCGACTTCCACTCCCGTCACAAGCCTCCAGCGGGGGAGTGGCGGCTTCATCCAGAGGTGGTGACAGGCATCTGGGGTCTCTTCGGCAGGGCGAGAGGTAGATCTCTTTGCCTCGAAGATGTCGACCCACTGCCCCCTATGGTTCTCCTTGACGGAGAAGACCAGCCCTTTGGGTCAGGACGCCCTGGCTCATTCATGGCCAGGGTGTCTTCTCTATGCCTAACCCCTTCCTCTGATTCTACCAACACTCCTCAGAGTGCTTCATCAGGGCCACAGGCTTCTTCTGGTGGCCCCCTTCTGGCCAGCCAGGACTTGGTTCTCCCTGCTGCACAGACTCTGTTGCGGGACGCCTTGGCGTCTCCCAACAGGAAGGACCTCTTGTCTCAGCTGGAGGGTCGGATGTGGCACCCCGACCCCTGCCGCCTCCAGCTGTGGGTCTGGCCACTGGAGGGCCCGACCCGCTGCTGAGCGACTGCATAGAGCCTGTCAGGAGGACTATTCTCAATGCCAGGGAACCATCTACTCGTAGGCAGTACGGAAACAGGTGGAAACTGTTTTCTGACTGGTGCCAAGGGCGAAATGAGGACCCAGTACATTGCTCGGTGCCTACTACCCTTGAGTTCCTGCAGTCCCTCCTGGACGACGGCCGGTGTCCCGCTACCGTCAGGGTGTATGTGGCTGCTATATCAGTCAACAACACAGTGGGGAGCCATAGGCTGCTATCCCTCTTCTTAAGGGGAGCTCTGAGGCTTCGCCCCCCGAACATCCCAAGGGCTCCTACATGGGACCTGCCCTTGGTGCTGGATGCCCTATGCTCGCCTCCCTTTGAACTAGGGCTGCTCAATTAATCGTATTTTAATCACGATTACGATTACGGCTTGCAACGATTACGAAAACAACGTAATCGAAATAAAACGATTATTTTTTTATTATTATTATTAATTTTTTTCCAGTTGAATTTAACTTAAAGGGGACCTATCATGCAAAATGCACTTTGTGATGTCTTTTATACCTACATATGTGTCCCCGGTGTTCCAGGGAACTCACCAAGTGTCAGAAAACACAACCCTCTCTCTTTTCCTCCGTACCCAAATCTCTAAAAACGGGGCTGCAACGGATTTGATACGGGTGGATTTTTTATTTGCACCTTTTTGACGTAATGTAGGTGCACTCCGCCTGATTGGTCAACTCTCCACCAATCAGGGGAATGAGAGGTTGGGCCATGTTGACTCTCCACTCGTAATCACAGCAAGCGTGATAACATGACGCTCGTGCCGGGGCCGTGTCACGCCCCCCTCTTCCGCATGGGGGCGTGGTCAGCTGAATCAGACCTTGCAAAGACAGAGCTGGAGTGAGGCAAAATGAGGCATGGCTAAAATGCATGATCTGTTTCCTATTTGGAAAATTAAAACATTAATATACCTTATATATCTATATCTATATATATCTATATATATATCTATATATATATATATCTATATCTATATATATCTATATATCTATATATCTATAGATATATATAGAGATATATATCTATAGATATATAATATATATAATATATATATATATTATATATATATAGATATTATATCTATATATAGATATCTATAGATATATATATATATATATATCTATAGATATAGATATAGATATATATATCTATAGATAGATATATCTATAGATATATATCAGACTCTGTTGCGGGACGCCTTGGTATATATATATATATATATATATACCTTATATATTATTTAAATATAGCATGATAGGTCCCCTTTAAAGTTCAGGGTAATCAACTGTTAAAAATATACTGTTCACATTTTTTTTCTCCCATAAATGGATGTTTTCAAAGTAAATGGATATCGTTTTTAATAATCGTGATATCAATTCTTGACCCAAATAATCGAGATTATGATTTTTGCCATAATCGAGCAGCCCTAGTTCAACATGTATTCCCTGTTCCTTCTGGCCCGTGACGGTGGGCCAGCCTTTAATGTTTCACTGAGTGGAATATGTTTTACCAACATGTTGGCTGTATGTGAAGGAGTTTTCCGGTTGTGACAGTGCACTGCAACATGTTTGTTGATCTTTTTATTGGTATTTATTATTTTGATATCATTTATTTAAATGTAGATATGAATGTATAATTTATTTATTTTGTATTGGTTTTTCAGTTGATTACCCTGAACGTGTAATTCAACAGTTAAAAAGTTCAAATTATTATTTGTATTTGTTTTAAAGTTCAATAAATGGATGTTTTCAAAGAATAATCGCATTTACAATTATTGACCCAAATAATCAAGATTATGATTTTTGCCATAATCGAGCAGCCCTACTCTGAACCCTTGTTACAGGCAGAACTGAGGTGGCTCTCAGCTAAGACTGCTTTCCTTCTTGCCGTCACCTCAGCAAAGCGTGTAAGCGAGGCCTTGTCCGTGCAGCTCGTGTCTGAGGTGGAACTCAGATGGCTCAGGTGTCACCTTATGGTCGAACACAGCGTTCCTCCCTAAGGTGCTGGCACGCTCTCATTTGAATCGGCCTATCCAGCTGGCACGGTTTGACCCCCATCAGGAGAGGGGGAAGAGAGGTCAAGACTCTTATGCCCGGTGCGGGCCCTTAGAGCTTATGTCCAGACTACCGCAGGCATACGTCAGTCTGAACAGCTCTTTCTGTGTTACGGTGGTCCTAGAAGGGGCTGTGCGCTCTCAAAACAGCGCTTGTCCCACTAGATTGTGGACGTCATTGCCCAGGCATACAAGGCGAATGACCGTCCCTTGCCACCCAGAGTAAAGTGCCACTCTACCAGGAGTGTCTCCACGTCATGGGCGACCTTGAGAGGTGTGCCCCTGGAGGACATATGTGCCGCGGCCACATGGGCATCCCCGAGCACATTCGCCAGATACTACAGGGTGAATGTTGCCGCCCCTCACCCTCTGGGTGTGGTCCTCCTGCAGAGTCCACCTAGGCCATCCCTATAGGGTAAGTGTTCAGACTTCCTCGTGACTCTGTTGGTATAAGTCATCCAGTGCTAAGCACCGCCTCTGGCGGTCAGTAAGGATGAAATAGAACGATAGTTACGTATGAAACTACGGTTCTATGAATCCTGGATGACCGCCAGAGTTCTTGGTCACTCGGAATCTCGTGTTCCCGCGAGAAGATTTCATAGGAACTCGTTGACAGCACCGGAACTTATGCCTTCCGGGGTCATACGAGGTCACACGTGACTTTGTTGATATAAATATTCGACCTGCACATGCGCGAGACAGAAGATATTCAGTGCTAAGCACCGCCTCTGGCGGTCATCCAGGATTCATAGTACCGTAGTTACATACGTAACTATCATTTTATTCATTTAGATCTACAGTAAAATAGAGCTTTAAAGAGGTCGGCATTGATGTTTTAGTAAAGTTTACTTTACACATCATGACTTAAATCCATATTGTACTACATGTGTTATATAAAGTCTACAGGCAGATGTTTGAAATGTCTCGTGTTCACAGGACGGGTCTCGACGAGATGATGAGCTCTGAGGAGGATGAAGATGATGATGATGAAGAGTCTCCGTCCTCCAGCTGTGGAGCCTCTGCAGTGATGATGAAACAGAGGAGACGGGTGGAGCTGAGCAGCAGGTAGGCCTCTCATCATGTGTTCAATGAGGTCCTGTAAGACTTAGCTTTTGGAGAAACTTTTATCAGCAATATAAAATAAATATTAGAGAGAGAATCCTGAATAACTGAATCTTCGTTTCTTTCAGCTCCTCCGACTGCAGCTCGTCCTCCACTGATCAAACCAGCAGAAAGCAGGGAACCAGCAGAGAGCCTCAGGGAACCAGTAGAGAGCCTCAGGGAACCAGCAGAGAGCCTCAGGGAACCAGCAGAGAGCCTCAGGGAACCAGTAGAGAGCCTCAAGGAACCAATAGAGAGAATAAGGGAAACAGCAGAGAGCCTCAGTCTGAGGGAACCAGCAGAGAGCCTCAGTCTGAGGGAACCAGCAGAGAGCCTCAGTCTGAGGGAACCAGCAGAGAGCCTCAGTCTGAGGGAACCAGCAGAGAGCCTCAGTCCGAGGGAACCAGCAGAGAGCCTCAGTCCGAGGGAACCAGCAGAGAGCAACAATCTGAGGGAACCAGCAGAGAGCCTCAATCTGAGGAAACCAGCAGAGAGCCTCAGTCTGAGGGAACCAGCAGAGAGAACAAGGGAACCAGCAGAGAGCCTCAGTCTGAGGGAACCAGCAGAGAGAACAAGGGAACCAGCAGAGAGAACAAGGGAACCAGCAGAGAGCCTCAATCTGAGGGAACCAGCAGAGAGCCTCAATCTGAGGGAACCAGCAGAGAGAACAAGGGAACCAGCAGAGAGCCTCAGTCTGAGGGAACCAGCAGAGAGCCTCCTGCAGAGTCTCAGCAGGTCAGCATCTCTCTCTCTCCTGTCGGTTGTTGGAGCTTCTTCTCTTGAAGACAGTATAAGATAGTTTTGGATGGCAAACATTACTTTATTAATGAATGTTTAAATACAGACAGGAATAAGTATATCACTGTTTTCCTCCAGTTTGAGCAGTGGCGTTTTTATATGTACAAAAGTGGTGGGGCACGAACAACTTAAATGTGTAGAAGCTTCTGGTGGGTATGCCAGCTCAGTGCCCCAATGGTGATTATTTGTTTGCCGCACACATTGAATAGAAAAAGACTCTGAGCATGCGCAGTGTAGTTTTTACAGAACCCATTCACTTAGACAGTGAGAGGGAGGGGCAGATCGGGGCTTGCCCCACGTCGCTCAACACGGCTCAATAGACACACTGCAGACACTAATTAGAAGAACAGACTAAAACAGCAATGTACAGACGAATCGGATGATTAAACATGATCTTAAAATATATTTTAAGATGTATTTATTTTGCATTATTATTGAATGACTTTGTGCTGACACTAGGTGGGGCTGTGTGTGAAACACATGCTGATGTCCTGCACCGTAATCATGCATCAGCCATTAACAAACACACCCTTACACTAAGTAGAAACTAATGATGTGTGTTCACCTAGCAGTGGTTTAAAGGGTTAAAGCATCTGACCTTGCTCTCCAGGTGGACCTGTCCTCGCTGTCCTGCGTGTCCCAGCTGGAGGCTCTCGGTCTGGCCCGTCTGAAGCAGGAACTGATGTCCCGTGGTCTGAAGTGCGGGGGAACTCTTAGCGAACGCGCAGCGCGACTCTTCTCCGTCAGAGCGCTGAAACCCGAGGACGTCCCGGCGGCGCTGCTCGCCAAGAACAGGAAGTGATGTCACTCTGACACGCCTCTATAACAGGAAGTGATGTCACTCGGACACGCCTCTATAACAGGAAGTGATGTCACTCGGACACGCCTCTATAACCTGGGAAATGCTTTCAGTCCATCTGAGTTTCGATGTCTTGTTATTGAATTTTTCTTTTCTCACATCGTTTGATCTGAAACTTTATGAATAAATCAAGTTGTTTTTTTTTATCAGCAGAAAGTGTTCGTCCAATCAGAAAGCAGGGTCTTCTTTATCTGTTGTTGAATATGTCCTGTTTTAGTTTATATATTCAGATATGAGTCCTGTTGTTCTGGAAGATGTAAAATTTACATTTCTAATAAAACGTTTCTGTAACTAAAAACGTGTCGTTCATTTTTCAGGATTTATGAACTATGTATGGCATTTCAAACAATTAGCTTAAAGGTGGGGTCGGTCATTCACTTCAGAAACACTTAAAGGTGGGGTAGGTCATTCACTTCAGGAACACTTAAAGGTGGGGTAGGTCATTCACTTCAGGAACACTTAAAGGTGGGGTAGGTCATTCACTTCAGGAACACTTAAAGGCGGGTAGGTCATTCACTTCAGAAACACTTAAAGGTGGGGTAGGTCATTCACTTCAGAAACACTTAAAGGTGGGGTAGGTCATTCACTTCAGGAACACTTAAAGGTGGGGTAGGTCATTCACTTCAGGAACACTTAAAGGTGGGGTAGGTCATTCACTTCAGAAACACTTAAAGGTGGGGTAGGTCATTCACTTCAGAAACACTTAAAGGTGGGGTAGGTCATTCACTTCAGAACACTATAAAGGTGGGTAGGTCATTCACTTCAGAAACACTTAAAGGTGGGGTAGGTGATTCACTTCAGAAACACTTAAAGGCGGGGTAGGTGATTCACTTCAGAAACACTTAAAGGTGGGGTCGGTCATTCACTTCAGAAACACTTAAAGGTGGGGTAGGTGATTCACTTCAGAAACACTTAAAGGCGGGGTCGGTAATTCCCTTCAGAAACACTTAAAGGTGGGGTCGGTCATTCACTTCAGAAACACTTAAAGGCGGGTAGGTCATTCACTTCAGAAACACTTAAAGGCGGGGTAGGTCATTCACTTCAGAAACACTTAAAGGTGGGGTAGGTTTTCCTTCAGAACACTTAAAGGTGGGGTAGGTGATTCACTTCAGAAACTTAAAGGCGGGGTAGGTCATTCACTTCAGAAACACTTAAAGGCGGGGTAGGTCATTCACTTCAGAAACACTTAAAGTGGGGTAGGTCATTCACTTCAGAAACACTTAAAGGCGGGTAGGTCATTCACTTCAGAAACACTAAAGGCGGGGTAGGTCATTCACTTCAGAAACACTTAAAGGGGGGACAGGTGATTCACTTCAGAAACACTTAAAGGGGGGTAGGTATTCACTTCAGAAACACTTAAAGGTGGGGTAGGTGATTCACTTCAGAAACACTTAAAGGCGGGGTCGGTAATTCCCTTCAGAAACACTTAAAGGTGGGGTCGGTCATTCACTTCAGAAACACTTAAAGGCGGGTAGGTCATTCACTTCAGAAACACTTAAAGGCGGGGTAGGTCATTCACTTCAGAAACACTTAAAGGTGGGTAGGTCATTCACTTCAGAAACCTTAAAGGTGGGTAGGTGATTCACTTCAGAAACACTTAAAGGGCGGGGTAGGTCATTCACTTCAGAAACACTTAAAGGCGGGGTAGGTCATTCACTTCAGAAACACTTAAAGGTGGGGTAGGTAATTCACTTCAGAAACACTTAAAGGCGGGGTAGGTCATTCACTTCAGAAACACTTAAAGGCGGGGTAGGTCATTCACTTCAGAAACACTTAAAGGGGGACAGGTATTCACTTCAGAAACACTTAAAGGTGGGGTAGGTAATTCACTTCAGAACACTTAGGTAATTCACTTCAGAAAACTTAAAGGTGGGGTAGGTATTCACTTCAGAAACACTTAAAGGCGGGGGTCGTAATTCACTTCAGAAACACTTAAAGGCGGGGTAGGTAATTCACTTCAGAAACACTTAAAGGCGGGGTAGGTAGTTCACTTCAGAAACACTTAAAGGCGGGGTAGGTAATTCCCTTCAGAAACACTTAAAGGCGGTATGGTAATTCCCTTCAGAAACACTTAAAGGTGGGGTAGGTCATTCACTTCAGAAACACTTAAAGGGGTAGGTCATTCACTTCAGAAACACTTAAAGCGGGTAGGTCATTCACTTCAGAAACACTTAAAGGTGGGGTAGGTCATTCACTTCAGAAACACTTAAAGGCGGGGTCGATATCACTTCAGAAACACTTAAAGGCGGGGTCGATAATTCACTTCAGAAACACTTAAAGGTGGGGTAGGTATTCACTTCAGAAACACTTAAAGGTGGGGTAGGTCATTCCTTCAGAAACACTTAAAGGGGGGTAGGTCATTCACTTCAGAAACACTTAAAGGTGGGGTAGGTCATTCACTTCAGAAACACTTAAAGGCGGGGTCGATAATTCACTTCAGAAACACTTAAAGGTGGGGTAGGTCATTCACTTCAGAAACACTTAAAGGTGGGGTAGGTAATTCACTTCAGAAACACTTAAAGGCGGGTAGGTCATTCCTTCAGAAACACTTAAAGGTGGGGTAGGTCATCACTTCAGAAACACTTAAAGGTGGGGTAGGTATTCACTTCAGAAACACTTAAAGGGGTAGGTCATTCACTTCAGAAACAATTAAAGGCGGGGTAGGTAATTCACTTCAGAAACACTTAAAGGTGGGGTAGGTCATTCACTTCAGAAAACACTTAAAGGTGGGGTAGGTCAATTCACTTCAGAAACACTTAAAGGCGGGGGGTAATTCACTTCAGAAACCTTAAAGGTGGGGTAGGTTAATTCATCAGAAACACTTAAAGGCGGGGTAGGTAATTCACTTCAAAACTTAAAGGTGGGGTAGGTATTCACTTCAGAAACACTTAAAGGCGGTAGGTCATTCACTTCAGAAACACTTAAAGGTGGGGTAGGTCATTCACTTCAGAAACACTTAAAGGGGGGTAGGTCATTCACTTCAGAACCCTTAAAGGGGGTAGGTAATTCACTTCAGAAACACTTAAAGTGGGGTAGGTCATTCACTTCAGAAACACTTAAAGGCGGGGTAGGTAATTCACTTCAGAAACACAAAGGTGGGGTAGGTAATTCACTTCAGAAACACTTAAAGGGGGGTAGGTAATTCACTTCAGAAACACTTAAAGGTGGGTAGGTAATTCACTTCAGAAACACTTAAAGGTGGGGTAGGTAATTCACTTCAGAAACACTTAAAGGTGGGGTAGGTAATTCACTTCAGAAACACTTAAAGGTGGGGTAGGTACTTCACTTCAGAAACACTTAAAGGTGGGGTAGGTAATTCACTTCAGAAACTTAAAGGTGGGTGTCATTCACTTCAGAAACATTAAAGGTGGGGTAGGTAATTCACTTCAGAAACACTTAAAGGGGGGTAGGTAATTCACTTCAGAAACACTTAAAGGTGGGGTAGGATTCACTTCAGAAACATTAAAGGGGGTAGGTAATTCCCTTCAGAAACACTTAAAGGCGGTAGGTAATTCCTTCAGAAACACTTAAAGGTGGGGTAGGTAATTCACTTCAGAAACACTTAAAGGCGGGTAGGTAATTCACTTCAGAAACACTTAAAGGCGGGGTAGGTCATTCCCTTCAGAAACCCTTAAAGGCGGGGTAGGTAATTCCTTCAGAAACCCTTAAAGGGGGTAGGTCATTCACTTCAGAAACACTTAAAGGTGGGGTAGGTAATTCACTTCAGAAACCTTAAAGGTGGGGTAGGTCATTCCCTTCAGAAACACTTAAAGGCGGGGTCTGTCATTCACTTCAGAAACACTTAAAGGTGGGGTAGGTCATTCCCTTCAGAAACACTTAAAGGTGGGGTAGGTCATTCCCTTCAGATGGAATGCTCTTAACATCCCGATAGCAATGAATACATTAAATGCTTTGAAGCCGTGGCGCTATAAAAAGCACGACCAATCATCTGCCTCGGCCCGGGGCAGATGATTGGATGGCCTACCTGCCTTTCAGCCTTCCATCTGTGCACAAACTGATCTCGTGCCCTCATTGGTCATGTGCGCGCTCGTGTGTGTTGGAGGAGGGGCTCTGTGAGGAAGTCTGAAGGAAGGGGCAGATTTTTTCCGGTTGTGTACTTTCAAATTCTAGCGCACTCGAGCTGCTTCTCCGTTCTTACCTACCCTACCTTTAAAGCTCACCTATTATGCTTTTGAACAATATATGATAGAGCCATATCTATCTATATAATAACATGTCTCTGAAGTGTTTTGCTCGTTCTAGCCCAGAGTCCTGCATCGGGGCGGCTTCCCGACGGGTGACCCGCAAAAAAAGGGATTCGTGGGTTAAATGTCTTCACAAAAATGTTTTCGGGTTCAGTTCGGGGTAAAACAAAGAAGATGCGGGTGTTGCATAATAATTTTATTTAATGTTTAGATCATTTGGAAATCACATAGGAAACGGCTGAGGTGGGGCTCTTATTGACATGCTGGAGAACACAGCATGTCAATAACTCTTCCTCAAGAGGAAACCCAGCGTCTGGAGGCTTTAGTGTCGTCCTAGACGGAGAAAATAACCACCATCCCAGCATGGGCGGCGCGTGAGGCTCAGGTTTGGGAAGGCTAAATAACTTTTTTTATCTGACGCTGCCCGCCTCCAGTGTCTATAGATACAGGACCGTCCCTCCCTACAGGCTGATCATGCAGACTGCGTGGGGCCTCACCTTGCGGAGGGGGCCTCAACTGAGCCGAAAATGCGGCGCAATTACTGTGGCACGGCACGGTTTCGCCGCTGCGAGGCTCCACTAGCAGCCCCCAACCCCACCCCCCCCTTATCTGAGTCAGCTTCTCGAGCGGTATCTGGCCGTGCAACACTTAGGCTACATTGTCACATACTGTATGCAGAAGTATTATTTTAATTTGACGAAACACTCAACTCGAATGTAATTAAAGTCAGATCCACTCGTGTGTCAGACGGGGCAGTGATATCATAAACTGTCAATGTACGAATTCAAACACTCTGTAGTTTATTTTAATTTTTACCAGCTGTTCTGTATTCACCTTCAGGTGCAGCTATGTGGCTTTGATCCTGGATCAAGTGTTTAAGTCATGGATTTTTAAAGTTTAACTTCTTCATATTTGTCTAATATTATAGTTGACTTTTCATTCAGGAAGTATGACGCTGCGCTGTCAGTACGCTTCCCCATGTTTGTGATTGGTCAAATGTTGCTAACCCCGCCCCTTTCACGTGAACGCACTCTCAGACGGACGGAGAAACCCTGGCTTGAGTTACCGAGTTGATAACCAGCGTCGTAGGACCGCTTAGCGAGAGCACGTTTGTTAGGGTTAGTTAAGATAACTCAAACATATCCAGGGTCTGTTGAGCTGGCTTCGTAGAACAGGGCACAGCGCTAATGTCAAAGACAGTACCCGGCGCCCCTGCATCCCACGCTTTTTGAGCCAAATACGCAACTGCGTGAGTTAATAATTGCATGTTTTCAGCTCATAGGATATGCGGGTTCGGGTCGGTTTGCAGAACTAATTGATAATATGTGCGGGGCGGGGGCGGGTCTTGAAAATCAGACCCGTGCAGGACTCTGTTATAGCCCCCCCCCCCTCTCTTCCAGCTGTTACTAAAGAGCTGACTCTGGGTCAGTAGCTTTAGAGAGAGAGTAGATCTCATCAGGAGAACTCTCCCAGCAGAAACTCAGCTAAATGCTGCCGTGATGAAACTCCATATCATGTTCCAAACCACATCAAGGATTCTCTCTGAAACAGCATGGAGCTCAAATCTCTCTCTCTCTCAGGTTTACCTCAAGGTGAGTTCCTTTTGATTTCCTGCTTCTTCACACATACTCTCTCCAGTACAGGTTAGCTCTGAGTGTTAGCATGCTAATGTAAACACATCATGTAGAGAAGACATCACTTTGTGAGTCTCCTGACACACCGGGGACACATGGTGATGTAGAGAAGACATCACTTTGTGAGTCTCCTGACACACCGGGGACACATGGTGATGTAGAGAAGACATCAGAATATTAAAGAGCCACATGTTGATTGTTGAATTAAATGATCAGACATTTTTTCATTCAAGAATTTATTGCAAAACCAACGAATTTGAAATAATAAGAAAACATAAATATTTAAGCTATTCACTGTTAGCATGTACAGAGCAATCAGATTACAACTGTCTGACTCTCCTAAATATCAGGTATGACCTAAAAACATCCGTAACCCCGTCAGGTTTTCAGAGGAAGACGAGTAGCGGCTTGAAAGAAATCTTGATATTTATTTCTTCGGACGAGAGGAAAGTTAAATTATCTCATTTACATCAGTCTGTGTGTCCGCAGCAGTGCATGCTGGGACATTGAGTTCAGAAGCCGGGGTCCCAGGAGGTGACCTGCGGAGTGTCGAGCTCCTCGAAGCAAACCACCACGTCTCCGGCTCTGAACTCCACCTCACCGTCCAACGACAAACCGCACTCCATTCCCAACTTCACCGTCTGGACCTCGTCTTTGTGATGTTTCAGAGCCAGCAGGGGGCCTGTAGTGAAAACGACCATTAACACCACTTTCTCTCAGTAAACAGAGACGTTCGCTAAGCTAAAGGAGGCTAATGCTGGGCTATACAGGAACTACAGCACGGTCACATGACTTCACGTCACCACCGCTAAGCTAGAGGTGGCTAATGTTGGGCTATAAAGGAACTACAGCATGGTCACATGACTTCACGTCACCACCGCTAAGCTAAAGGAGGCTAATGTTGGGCTATAAAGGAACTACAGCACGGTCACATGACTTCACGTCACCACCGCTAAGCTAAAGGAGGCTAATGTTGGGCTATGAAGGAACTACAGCACGGTCACATGACTTCACGTCACCACCGCTAAGCTAAAGGAGGCTAATGTTGGGCTATGAAGGAAACTACAGCACGGTCACATGACTTCACGTCACACCGCTAAGCTAAAGGAGGCTAATGTTGGGCTATGAAGGAACTACAGCACGGACACATGACTTCACGTCACCACCGCTAAGCTAAAGGAGGCTAATGTTGGGCTATGAAGGAACTACAGCACGGTCACATGACTTCACGTCTCCACCGCTAAGCTAAAGGAGGCTAATGTTGGGCTATAAGGAACTACAGCTCGGTCACATGACTTCACGTCACCACCGCTAAGCTAAAGGTGGCTAATTTTGGGCTATAAAGGAACTACAGCACGGTCACATGACTTCACGTCACCACCGCTAAGCTAAAGGTGGCTAATTTTGGGCTATAAAGGAACTACAGCACGGTCACATGACTTCTGGACTTTGTATTATATGAACTCACCCTCCCAGATGGCGTCTCGTCCTCTGATCAGTCTGAACGTCATCCTCCGGTCCAGCAGACCCTTCTGAACCCTGCAGCCGGCCACAGGAAGCTTCCTCTTCCCCACGGAGACGACGAACATGGCGAGAACCGTCGCCTCACCTGGATCAGAGAGCAGATCCTGGATCAGGGATCACTTCAACGCTATCAGCAGGAATACCCTGCTTCTACAGACACTTCCAGGCTTTATGAATGGATATGTTACGATAGGATAATACTTGAACGGTCAGATCCAGTCTGAAATGCTCCTTGCATCACAGCAGCTCCATGTGTCCTCCACAGAGGATGCTTCAGGCTGACTGGAGCACAGAGGATGCTTCAGGCTGACTGGAGCACAGAGGATGCTTCAGGCTGACTGGAGCACAGAGGATGCTTCAGGCTGACTGGAGCACAGAGGATGCTTCAGGCTGACTGGAGCACAGAGGATGCTTCAGGCTGACTGGAGCACAGAGGATGCTTCAGGCTGACTGAAGCACAGAGGATGCTTCAGACTGACTGGAGCACAGAGGATGCTTCAGGCTGACTGGAGCACAGAGGATGCTTCAGGCAGACTGGAGCACAGAGGATGCTTCAGGCTGACTGGAGCACAGAGGATGCTTCAGGCTGACTGGAGCACAGAGGATGCTTCAGGCTGACTTTATTGATCTCCATTAGATGGTAGCAGTTCCTATTCTCTGTTAGAGCATGCTTTGGGTCCCAGAGGATGCTGTTGGACAGCCTCACAGGTTAGAGGATGATTGTGCACCTGACGCTGAAACAGGAAGCTGTTCTCTTTAAATCTGGACACACTTTGATGCTAAGCTACAGTTTAGATAAGTCTTCTTTCTCTCTTTCTGCTCATAAAGTCATGTGACAGCAGATGTTTCCTCACCCACGATGTTCTCAGTCTTCAGCGGCGGCAGTTTGCTGCTCAGCTCGTCCTTCAGCTCGTCGATTAGTTTGTAGATGATGTTGTGAAGTCTCAGCGGGACGCAGAGCTTCTCCGCCAGCTGGACGATCGACTTACTGGCCGCCACGTTAAAGCCGTAAACTGAACCTGAGGGAGAACATGGAGTCAGAGAACATTGACTTCTATACAATCTGAGGTAATAAAGAGAGAAGCAGGAACATGTTCTCATAGACTTCTAGTAAACCTGCTGGTGGTTCTAGTTCTGGTTCTGGTTCTGGTTCTAGTTCTAGTTTTGGTTCTGGTTCTGGTTCTAGTTCTGGTTCTAGCACTGGTTCTGGTTCTAGTTCTGGTTCTAGTTCTGGTTCTGGTTCTAGTTCTGGTTCTAGTTTTGGTTCTGGTTCTGGTTCTGGTTCTGGTTCTGGTTCTGGTTCTAGCACTGGTTCTGGTTCTAGTTCTAGTTCTGGTTCTGGTTCTAGTTCTAGTTTTGGTTCTGGCTCTGGTTCTAGTTCTGTTTCTGGTTCTGGTACCTGAGAAGGTGTTGGCCATGTTGACGTTGGTTTCTGAGATGTCTCCGATGCCGTAGTGCAGGATGTCCAGAGGACACTGAAGCTGAGCGTCGTACGATGACAGGATGTTCAGGAGGGCTTCCACTGACCCGTCAACATCTCCTGGGGTCAAAGGTCAGAGGTCGAAGGGTCAGAGGTCAGAGTGTGTGTGAGCTTATTCTCCACAACAGGAACCACACACTCATACACACTGTCTGAGGTGTGGCCTGCTGGCGTGAGGATTTTCTTTTGGTGTGTGTATTGTGAACGCGATGCTGCACAAATGTGGGTCTGCCTCAGACTGTCCGTCTACATGATGTGGCCTGCCCACATGCCCACTGTCACACCGATCATACATTACAGCCCTGATGGGTCTCTGTGTGTCAGAGTGTGTGTTTGTGTGGCGCGAATGAGTGAGCGGAAAGGGAGAGAGCGTGCACCGGTTACTTGTATTGTTGTTGTTAGCATCTGGTGCTATGTAGCTACGCTAACGGATATAAGGAGCTGTTTAAACAACAAGGTGGAGGATCAGCTCAGACTGAGAGGCTCTGATAACTACAGCTCAGACTGAGAGACTCTGATAACTACAGCTCAGACTGAGACTCTGATAACTACAGCTCAGACTGAGAGCTCTGATAACTACAGCTCAGACTGAGGATCTGATAACTACAGCTCAGACTGAGAGACTCTGATAACTACAGCTCAGACTGAGAGGCTCTGATAACTACAGCTCAGACTGAGAGGCTGATAACTACAGCTCAGACTGAGAGAGATAACTACAGCTCAGACAGAGAGATAACTACAGCTCAGACTGAGAGAGATAACTACAGCTCAGACAGAGAGATAACTACAGCTCAGACTGAGAGGCTCTGATAAACTACAGCTCAGACTGAGAGGCTCTGATAACTACAGCTCAGACTGAGAGGCTCTGATAACTACAGCTCAGACTGAGAGGCTCTGATAACTACAGCTCAGAGAGACTCTGATAACTACAGCTCAGACTGAGAGGCTCTGATAACTACAGCTCAGACTGAGAGGATAACTACAGCTCAGACTGAGAGGCTCTGAACTACAGCTCAGACTTAGAGAGATAACTACAGCTCAGACTGAGAGGCTCTGATAACTACAGCTCAGACTGAGAGAGATAACTACAGCTCAGACTGAGAGGCTCTGATAGCTACAGCTCAGACTGCTCTTCTTCTCACTGGGTCTCACTGGGTCTGTGTGTGTGTGTGTGTGTGTGTGTGTGTGTGTGTGTGTGTGTGTGTGTGTGTGTGTGTGTGTGTGTGTGTACCCTTGACGATGAGCTGTAGCCCCACCCCCTCTCCACTGCTCTTCTCACTGGGTCTCATGGAGAACTGGTCCTTGTTGGTTCTGTAGAGGATCTTCTTCCTCTGCCTCCAGCTGAGGTGCTGCAGACCCTCCCTCTGCTGTCGGTACTGATCCAGGTGGTGCTGCTGCTTCACCTGGATCAGCTGCTGCTCTTCCAACAGCTGCTGCGCCTCCCCCTGCTGCACACGCCACTCCACCACCTCCTTCGCCCTCTGCTGCTCACAGAGGGGTACAGGGGGTTAGAAACACTATCTGAGGTAATCAAGAGAGAGGAACATTTCCTCAGACTTCTATACAATCTGAGCTAATACATGCTAGTGACTTATCCGACCGGCCCACCACGGTACCGCTAGTAAATACCGCTAGTAAATTGCAAACGGGGGGGGGGGGGGGGTCTCAGGTATCAGGGTCTCAGGTATCAGGGGGTCTCAGGTATCAGAGGGTCTCAGGTATCAGGGGGTCTCAGGTATCAAGGGGTCTCAGGTATCAGGGGGTATCAGATTGGGGGTCTTCTCACCTCAGACTCGACCTCCATCATGGTGTCTCCGGCGGCCGGCAGCTCCTTCCAGCCGGCGATCTCCACAGCGACGCTAGGCCCCGCCTCCTGCAGCGCCCGGCCGTTCTCGTCAAATAGGAACCGGACCTTGGCCCAGCTGGTCCCCGCCACCAGAACATTGCCTCGCCTCAATGTGCCTCTCTGGACCAGGGCCGTGGTCACCGGGCTGAGCAGAACCAGAACCTCAGCGTTAGTGTTCTCTCCTGAGCTCTTGTTACATTAGTGTTTCATTATCCTGCTCTTATACTTAAGGAATCACTTAAAGTTATTGACACCATTGCCTTCAGTCGCTCTGAATCTTAAGGTGTTTAGTCTCTCTTAAGGAGAATCTTAAGGTGTTTCGTCTCTCTTAAGGAGAATCTTAAGGAAAATATTAAGGTGTTTCGTCTCTCTTAAGGAGCATCTTAAGGTGTTTCGTCTCTCTTAAGGAGCATCTTAAGGAGTTTAGTCTCTCTTAAGGAGAATCTTAAGGTGTTTAGTCTCTCCTAAAGAAAATATTAAGGTGTTTTTTCTCTCTTAAGGAGAATATTAAGGTGTTTTGTCTCTCTTAAGGAGAATCTTAAGGTGTTTCGTCTCTCTTAAGGAGAATCTTAAGGTGTTTAGTCTCTCTTAAAGAAAATATTAAGGTGTTTCGTCTCTCTTAAGGAGAATCTTAAGGTTTTTCGTCTCTCTTAAGGAGAATCTTAAGGTGTTTAGTCTCTCTTAAAGAAAATCTTAAGGTTTTTCATCTCTCTTAAGGTGTTTTGTCTCTCTTAAGGTGTTTAGTCTCTCTTAAGGTGTTTGGTCTCTCTTAAGGAGCATCTTAAGGTGTTTGGTCTCCTTTTTGTCTCTCTTAAGGAGGATCTTAAGGTGTTTCGTCGCTCTTAAGGAGAATCTTAAGGTGTTTCGTCTCTCTTAAGGATAATCTTAAGGTGTTTAGTCTCTCTTAAGGTGTTTGGTCTCTCTTAAGGAGCATCTCAAGGTGTTTGGTCTCTGTTTTTTCTCTCCTAAGGAGGATCTTAAGGTGTTTTGTCACTCTTAAGGAGAATCTTAAGGTGTTTCGTCTCTCTTAAGGATAATCTTAAGGTGTTTAGTCTCTCTTAAGGTATTTGGTCTCTCTTAAGGAGAATCTTAAGGTGTTTCGTCTCTCTTAAGGTATTTGGTCTCTCTTAAGGAGAATCTTAAGGTGTTTCGTCTCTCTTAACCTGTTAACCCCTGAGCCTGTTTTTCAGGTCTCAGGCTCAAAATGACATGCCCAGAACAAATGACCATAACTTCTCTTCTAAAGGGGGTAAATTAATAATCTTTTTTCTCAAAGCAAGGATAAACCTGTGAGTTGGCTGTAGAACAGTCAGAATCAATATAGATGTTTTTATTTTAAAGTAAATTCAGATTGAACATGGTAAAAAAATGTAAATGATAGTGTCCGTCCAAAAAGAAACCATGACTTATAGTGAAAGCCAGCCTTGAACGATGGGATGGGAGACTCAAAGCTTGAGGAATCCAAAGTATAGTGCCCAGTTTGAGACCCTGATTTCAGTTGGGACGGTGTTTGGTCAAGCACAAAAGAAGCTTCTCGGAATCCCGATCACCAACAGATCCACTTTAACTCTGTCCACAGAACATCTCTGACCCCGCGTAAACTTCACTGCATGAACATGATCGACGATCCCTCATAGTTTATGCACTCTGGAGGCCTCTGGCACGTTTATGCACATGATGTGGGACTGTCCCCCAGTCGCACTATTCTGGACTAAAGTGGCTTCTGGCATGTCACGTGTGCTTTCAGTGACAGTGCCGGTGACTGCTCCCGCCCTTCTATTGAATGATCTGTCAAAGCTCAGTATCACCAAGCTTAAGATGCGCATCTTACTAGCTGGCCTAACAGCTGCAAAAGAGATGGTTCGATGGAAGCCTCCTAACTCCCTCACCTTCAGACACTGGGTCCCTCGCCTTCAGACACTGGGTCCCTCGCCTTCAGACACTGGGTCCCTCGCCTTCAGACACTGGGTCCCTCGCCTTCAGACACTGGGTCCCTCGCCTTCAGACACTGGGTCCCTCACCCTCAGACACTGGGTCCCTCACCCTCAGACACTGGGTCCCTCGCCTTCAGACACTGGGTCCCTCACCCTCAGACACTGGGTCCCTCGCCTTCAGACACTGGGTCCCTCGCCTTCAGACACTGGGTCCCTCGCCTTCAGACACTGGGTCCCTCGCCTTCAGACACTGGGTCCCTCACCCTCAGACACTGGGTCCCTCACCCTCAGACACTGGGTCCCTCACCTTCAGACACTGGGTCCCTCGCCTTCAGACACTGGGTCCCTCACCCTCAGACACTGGGTCCCTCACCCTCAGACACTGGGTCCCTCACCCTCAGACACTGGGTCCCTCACCTTCAGACACTGGGTCCCTCACCCTCAGACACTGGGTCCTCGCATCTCTAGAGGTTGTTTATCTAGAGACGTCAACTGCCCGAATAAATAGGACAAATGACACTAATGTAAACAACTGGCGCTCTGCAGTCGATTCCTTCAAAGATCGTTTAGAATGATTTCTCCCTTTCCATAATCCACAGCCTTTTCAATTGCGACCTTTGCGTTTCCCTGTGTGTGGTGTGTGTGTGTGTGTGTGTGTGTGTGTGTGTGTGTGTGTGTGTTTATATGTCTGGGAGGGAGGGTAGGGTTAGTTTTATGTGTTTTCTGTATTCTGCGTTTTGTATATTTTGTAAGTAATGACTTTTATCTCATTTTGTTTCTCTTGTACTGATTTGATCACAAAAGAAAGGACTCCAAACTACAACATATAATAAGTACCCTGTATCAAGATCGATGCAAAACAAGTGACCTTTGACCTTTTTAGAGAGATTTAGAAAAAAACCCACCTCTGGGTGCATTTTCCATATCTCTGGCCCCCCTCGGCCGATTTTGATGATTGACACCTCTTTTTAACCGTTAGAGCCAATAGAATCGAGAGGAAGTTCCTAAAATCCATCTTAACATTTCCCATTGGTGAATGAGTGCTGCACAGCCAGAATGCCCCGGAACCGGAAGCTGCGATACACTCTGGCTATCATTAGCAGCTAATATAAAATCTCCGTTTTTGACAATGGAGATTATGGATTATCAGTAATCCTTTCAAAGGGACAGACACATTGCATGAACCTATGGATGAACCTTCAGTAATCCTTTCAAAGGGACAGACACATTGCATGAACCTATGGATGAACCTTCAGTAATCCTTTCAAAGGGACAGACACATTGGATGAACCTATGGATGAACCTTCAGTAATCCTTTCAAAGGGACAGACACATTGCATGAACCTATGGATGAACCTTCAGTAATCCTTTCAAAGGGACAGACACATTGGATGAACCTATGGATGAACCTTCAGTAATCCTTTCAAAGGGACAGACACATTGGATGAACCTATGGATCAACCTTCAGTAATCCTTTCAAAGGGACAGACACATTGGATGAACCTATGGATGAACCTTCAGCAGAGTTTTTATCGTTTTAATGCCATTGAACAGGACTTTTGATCAGAATAACAGCTAAGGTGAGAGATGTCACGTGAATGCTCCGTAAAGCTACGTGTTGTGATGTCCGTGTTTGCTTCCCCTGTCGCGAGTTCTGATCGCTCAGTGATGATACTAATACCTATAGAATCTGTGGAGTCTCAGCTTTAATCAGATATCTTGTTTGTGCAGTTACGATAAGTAATAAGGGTATCTTTACCTTGAGTTCTGTGCTAAGTGCGTTAGCATGTTTTCGCTCAGGGATCATTTAGACCCTTCTTGTGAGACTTATGTTTTGTTTCGGTAAAAATGGTTCATATCTTCAGTTAGCTGAGTTTCTTCCCGTTAAGTGGGTATGACACATTAATAGATTTTTAAATATTAAGATGCCCTGAGACACAGTTTCGTGAAAAAACACCCCGCAGCCCCCTCCACAGGGGGCTCTCGGGCTTATTAACAGGTTAAGGAGCATCTTAAGGTGTTTAGTCTCTCTTAAGGAGCATCTTAAGGTGTTTAGTCCCTCTTAAGGAGCATCTTAAGGTGTTTAGTCTCTCTTAAGGAGCATCTTAAGGTGTTTAGTCTCTCTTAAGGAGCATCTTAAGGAGTTTAGTCTCTCTTAAGGTGTTCAGTCTCACCCTCGACCTCTCTCGGAGCGGCTCTCGATGATCAGTCCCTCCACGGCTCCTCCAGGGTCCGCCTTCAGCTCCAGAACCTCAGCTAGAGCCACCGTGGCCTCGGCCAGCTCCATCAGGTTATCACCCTGACAACAACAACAACAACAACAACCACAAGATAAGATAAGATCAGAAGGACTTTATTGATCCCAATGTCTGCGTTGCAGCAGCAGCATCAAAAGACAAGGCTTTGAACATTAGAGAAATTAAAGACTAGAAATAAAAAATCCAGAATGTGAACATCTCAAATAGAAATAAAATAGCATTAAAAAAAGTAATGTCATCGTTAATGTGATGTCACAGTGATGTCACAGTGATGTCACAGGGTGTCACAGTGATGTCACAGTGATGACATCACTGTGACATCACTGTGACATCCTGTGACATCACTGTGACATCACTGTGACACCCTGTGACATCACTGTGAAATCACTGTGACATCACTGTGACACCCTGTGACATCCTGTGACATCACTGTGACACCCTGTGACATCCTGTGACATCACTGTGACATCCTGTGACATCACTGTGACATCCTGTGACATCACTGTGACATCACTGTGACATCCTGTGACATCCTGTGACATCACTGTGACATCAATGTGACATCACTGTGACATCACTGTGACATCCTGTGACATCAATGTGACATCAATGTGACATCAATGTGACATCACTGTGACATCCTGTGGCATCACTGTGACATCCTATGACATCACTGTGACATCCTGTGGCATCACTGTGACATCACTGTGACATCCTGTGACATCCCTGTGACATCACTGTGACATCCTGTGGCATCACTGTGACATCACTGTGACATCACTGTGACATCACTGTGACATCACTGTGACATCCTGTGACATCCTGTGACATCACTGTGACATCACTGTGACTCACCTTCAGAGCTGAGACGTGGATGGCCTGAACGTCTCCTCCGAACTCCTCACAAACCACATCGTGAGCCAGGAGCTCCTGCTTCACCTTCTGAGGGTCCGACTGGCGCTTATCACACTTATTCACCGCCACGATCATCGGCACTGAAACATAGTGAAGACATGAGAGAGACATGAGAGAGACATGAGACAGACATGAGAGAGACATGAGAGAGACATGAGACAGACATCAGACAGACATGAGAGAGACATGAGAGAGACATGAGGAAACATGAGAGACATGAGAGAGACATGAGAGAGACATGAAAGAGACATGAGGAAACATGAGAGAGACATGAGAGAGACATGAGACAGACATGAGAGAGACATGAGACAGACATGAGACAGACATGAGAGAGACATGAAAGAGACATGAGGAAACATGAGAGAGACATGAGAGAGACATGAGACAGACATGAGAGAGACATGAGACAGACATGAGAGAGACATGAAAGAGACATGAGGAAACATGAGAGAGACATGAGACAGACATGAGAGAGACATGAGAGAGACATGAGACAGACATCAGACAGACATGAGAGAGACATGAGAGAGACATGAAAGAGACATGAGGAAACATGAGAGACATGAGAGAGACATGAGAGAGACATGAAAGAGACATGAGGAAACATGAGAGACATGAGAGAGACATGAGACAGACATCAGACAGACATGAGAGAGACATGAGAGAGACATGAAAGAGACATGAGGAAACATGAGAGACATGAGAGAGACATGAGAGAGACATGAAAGAGACATGAGGAAACATGAGAGAGACATGAGAGAGACATGAGACAGACATGAGAGAGACATGAGACAGACATGAGACAGACATGAGAGAGACATGAAAGAGACATGAGGAAACATGAGAGAGACATGAGAGAGACATGAGACAGACATGAGAGAGACATGAAAGAGACATGAGACAGACATGAGAGAGACATGAAAGAGACATGAGGAAACATGAGAGAGACATGAGAGAGACATGAGACAGACATGAGAGAGACATGAAAGAGACATGAGGAAACATGAGAGAGACATGAGAGAGACATGAGAGAGACATGAGAGAGACATGAGACAGACATGAGAGAGACATGAGACAGACATGAGAGAGACATGAGACAGACATGAGAGAGACATGAGAGAGAAATGAGAGAGACATGAGACAGACATGAGAGAGACATGAAAGAGACATGAGGAAACATGAAAGAGACATGAAAGAGACATGAGGAAACATGAGAGACATGAGACAGACATGAGACAGACATGAGAGAGACATGAGAGAGACATGAACGAGACATGAGGAAACATGAGAGACATGAGACAGACATGAGAGAGACATGAGAGAGAAATGAGAGAGACATGAGACAGACATGAGAGAGACATGAAAGAGACATGAGGAAACATGAGAGAGACATGAAAGAGACATGAGAGAGACATGAAAGAGACATGAGGAAACATGAGAGAGACATGAGACAGACATGAGACAGACATGAGAGAGACATGAGAGATGAGGAAACATGAGAGAGACATGAGACAGACATGAGACAGACATGAGAGAGACATGAAAGAGACATGAGAGAGAAATGAGAGAGACATGAGACAGACATGAGACATGAGGAAACATGAGAGAGACATGAGACAGACATGAGACAGACATGAGAGAGACATGAAAGAGACATGAGAGAGAAATGAGAGAGACATGAAAGAGACATGAGACATGAGGAAACATGAGAGAGACATGAGACAGACATGAGAGAGACATGAGAGAGAAATGAGAGAGACATGAGACAGACATGAGTGAGACATGAAAGAGACATGAGGAAACATGACAGAGACATGTCAGAGACATGAGGAAACATGAGAGAGACATGAGACAGACATGAGAGAGACATGAGACATGAGGAAACATGAGAGAGACATGAGGAAACATGAGAGAGACATGAGAGAGACATGAGGAAACATGAGAGAGACATGAGACAGACATGAGAGAGACATGAGAGACATGAGGAAACATGAGACAAACATGAGAGAGACATGAGAGAGAAATGAGAGAGACATGAGGAAACATGAGAGAGACATGAGACAGACATGAGAGAGACATGAGAGACATGAGGAAACATGAGAGAGACATGAGGAAACATGAGAGAGACATGAGACAGACATGAGAGAGAAATGAGAGAGACATGAGGAAACATGAGACAGACATGAGAGAGACATGAGAGAGACATGAGGAAACATGAGACATGAGAGAGACATGAGAGAGAAATGAGAGACATGAGAGAGACATGAGAGGGACATGAGAGACATGAGGAAACATGAGACAGACATGAGGAAACATAAGACAGACATGAGAGAGACATGAGAGAGACATGAGGAAACATGAGAGAGACATGAGAGAGACATGAGAGAGACATGAGGAAACATGAGAGAGACATGAGAGAGACATGAGGAAACATGAGAGAGACATGAGAGAGAAATGAGAGACATGAGAGACATGAGAGGGACATGAAAGAGACATGAGGAAACATGAGACAGACATGAGAGAGACATGAGGAAACATGAGAGAGACATGAGGAAACATGAGAGACATGAGAGAGACATGAGGAAACATGAGAGAGACATGAGAGGGACATGAGAGAGACATGAGAGAGACATGAGGAAACAGGAGACAGACATGAGAGAGAAATGAGACACACATGAGAGACATCAGGAAACATGAGAGAGACATGAGAGAGACATGAGGAAACATGAGAGAGAAATGAGACACACATGAGAGAGACATGAGGAAACATGAGAGAGACATGATGAAACATGAGCGATATGAGAGACATGAGAGAGACATGAGAGAGACATGAGGAAACATGAGAGAGACATGAGGAAACATGAGAGAGACATGAGAGAAATGAGAGAGACATGAGGAAACATGAGAGAGACATGAGGAAACATGAGAGACATGAGAGAAATGAGACACACATGAGAGACACATGAGAGAGACATGAGGAAACATGAGAGAGACATGAGGAACATGTCAGGAACATGCCAGAAACAGGTCAGGAATATGTCAGGAACATGCCAGACACATGTCAGACACATGTCAGACACATGTCAGGAACATGTCAGGAACATGTCAGACACATATCAGGAACATGTCAGGAACATGTCAGACACGTGTCAGACACGTGTCAGGAACGTGTCAGGAACGTGTCAGGAACATGTCAGGAACATGTCAGACACATGTCAGGAACATGTCAGACACATGTCAGGAACATGTCAGACACATATCAGGAACATGTCAGGAACATGCCAGGAAGATGTCAGGAACATGTCAGACACATGTCAGGAACATGTCAGACACATATCAGGAACATGTCAGGAACATGACAGGAACATGTCAGGAACATGCCAGGAACATGTCAGGAACATGAGAGGAACATGTCATGTACCTCCCGCCCTCTTGGCGTGTTGGATGGACTCCACCGTCTGGTTCATCACGCCGTCGTCAGCGGCAACCACCAGGACGATGATGTCAGTGGCGTCGGCGCCGCGGCCTCTCATCGACGAGAAGGCAGCGTGACCAGGTGTGTCCAGGAAGGTGATCCTCTCACCTGTAGGGAGCTGGACTGAGGAGGGGGGGGGGAAGAGAGAGAGAGAGAGAGAGAGAGAGAGAGAGAGAGAGAGAGAGAGAGAGAGAGAGAGAGAGAGAGAGAGAGAGAGAGAGAGAGAGACAGGGTGTGTAAGTCAGTAAGTAAAACTTTATTTATAGCAGCCTTCTCAACACGGATGGACAGAGTGCTTCACAGCACAGCTATACCATGTAGAATAAAAGGCATAAAACAACAGCAGGTAACACATAGGGTAAAACACCAATGACAGACAGCCACTAACTCACCTCCTCCGACGCCCCAAAGGCCTGTCGGAGGAGGTGGGTCTTTAACTGCCCCTTAAAAATCTCTATTGAGGCAGAGGCTTTTATTTTCTGGGGGAGTTTGTTCCAGAGCCTTGGGGCCACCGCCTCGAAGGCACGGTCCCCCTTGGTCTTTAGCCTGGTTCGGGGCACCCTTAGGAGGCCTTGCTCAGAGGACCTCAGGGCCCGGGTTGTGCAGTGAGGGTGGATCAGGTCATTAATGTAGGCTGGGGCTTGGCCATGGACAGGGATCCAGAGCAGGGCGGAGAGGATCCCAGTGATGTGGCTGCTGCATGCTGGACCTGTTGTAACCGGTTTATTGATGTTTGGTTGAGGCAGGAGAACAGAGCATTACAGTAATCAAGCCGGGATGAAATGAAGGCATGGATAGCCATCTCCAGTTCTGCGTTTGATAGAACCCCCCTGAGCTTGGCAATGTTTCTGAGATGGAAAAAACAGGTACGGGGCAGGAGTTTGATGTGTTTGTCTAGTAGCACAGACTGATCGGAAGTTACACCAAGGTTTTTTATGTTTGCCCTTATGTTACCACTGAATGAACCCAGCTGGCTTGCTACCTTAGAGGCGATGTTATTAACCGCTAAGATCAAGAGTTCTGTTTTCGATGCATTGAGCTGTAGGAAGTTGCTTGACATCCACTCCTCGATTGCAGACAGACATGTGATGAGGGTGTTTCCATTTTCCATTTTGACGGGTTTGAAAGAGAAATATATCTGGATATCATCTGCATAACAGTGATACGAGACACCCTCATTTGGCTAATTAAGCGGCCCAATGGGAGCATGTACAGGGCAAAAAGAAGGGGCGCTAAAACAGAACCCTGGGGCAGGCCGCAGCATAGGGGAGTGCTGTGTGATGAGAACGGGCCCACCGCCACGGAGAAACTTGAGGTACGAGGTACGAGGCAAACCACTGGAGGGCAGACCCTGAGATGCCTCCCCACTCCCTGAGTCTATCTAGCATGATGGCGTGGTCCACTGTGTCAAACGCTGCACTCAGGTCCAGCAACACCAGAACCACGCAATCGCCTGCATCCGATGCCATCATGATGTCATTGGAGACCCTGAGGAGAGCTGATTCTGTGGAGTGGTGTTGTCTGAAACCTGTTGGAATGCGTCATGGATTTTATTGTCATTCAGAAATGTATTGAGTTGATTAGCAACGACTTTTTCTAAAACTTTTGACACAAATGGGAGCTTTGAGATGGGCCTGTAATTATTGGGGAGGGAGGGATCTAGATTGGGTTTTTTGAGGAGGGGCTGAACAACCGCCTTTTTAAAAAATGATGGGACGGAGCCAGAGACAATGGAGATGTTTATCATGTGGAGCGACACATGAAAAACGTCTTTTAGCATGGACGTTGGTAAAGCATCCAGAGGGCTTGAGCAAGATTTCATAGCGCTCACTACAGCGGTCAGGTCGGCTATGGTGATGCAGGAGAAATGACTCAGCGTGGCCTGCCTAACTGGACAGATAGAGGGGGGGGAGTGGGAGGGGGTGATGCAGGAGAAATGACTCAGCGTGGCCTGCCTAACTGGACAGATAGAGGGGGGGGAGTGGGAGGGGGTGATGCAGGAGAAATGACTCAGCGTGGCCTGCCTAACTGGACAGATAGAGGGGGGGGAGGGGGGGGAAGGGGGGGAGTGGGGGGGGGTGATGCTCCACCTCACATCAGCTACCTTGTTTATAAAGAAGGTGAGAAAACGGTCGCAGTCGTCGTTTGAATAAATAGGAACTGAGGGGGTGGACGGGGTACTCTGGGTACTCGGGGTACTCGGGGGTACTCGGGGTACTCGGGGTACTCTGGGTACTCGGGGTACTCGGGGTACTCGGGGTACTCGGGGTACTCGGGGTACTCGGGGTACTCGGGGTACTCTGGGGTACTCGGGGTACTCGGGGTACTCGGGGTACTCGGGGTACTCGGGGTACTCGGGGTACTCGGGGTACTCGGGGTACTCTGGGGTACTCGGGGTACTCGGGGTACTCTGGGTACTCTGGGGTACTCGGGGTACTCTGGGGTACTCTGGGGTACTCGGGGTACTCTGGGGTACTCGGGGTACTCGGGGTACTCGGGTACTCTGGGGTACTCGGGGTACTCGGGGTACTCGGG
>JASDAP010000058.1:586356-626356 GCA_031216635.1 Dissostichus eleginoides
TATAGATCTATAGTGTATGGATCTATAGATCATAGTGTATAGAGCAGAGAGATCACCTGATGTCCTCTCTGCTCTATACACTATAGATCTATAGGTATAGAGCAGAGAGATCACCTGATGTCCCTCTGCTCTATACACTATAGATCTATAGTGTATGGATCTATAGATCTATAGCGTATAGAGCAGAGAGATCACCTGATGTCCTCTCTGCTCTATTACACTATAGATCTATAGTGTATAGAGCAGAGAGATCACCTGATGTCCTCTCTGCTCTATACACTATAGATCTATAGCGTATAGAGCAGAGAGATCACCTGATGTCCTCTCTGCTCTATACACTATAGATCTATAGCGTATAGAGCAGAGAGATCACCTGATGCCTCTCTGCTCTATACACTATAGATCTATAGCGTATAGAGCAGAGAGATCACCTGATGTCCTCTCTGCTCTATACACTATAGATCTATAGTGTATGGATCTATAGATCTATAGCGATAGAGCAGAGAGATCACCTGATGTCCTCTCTGCTCTATACACTATAGATCTATAGCGTATAGAGCAGAGAGATCACCTGATGTCCTCTCTGCTCTATACACTATAGATCTATAGTGTATGGATCTATAGATCTATAGCGTATAGAGCAGAGAGATCACCTGATGTCCTCTCTGCTCTATACACTATAGATCTATAGCGTATGGATCTATAGATCTATAGCGTATAGAGCAGAGAGATCACCTGATGTCCTCTCTGCTCTATACACTATAGATCTATAGTGTATGGATCTATAGATCTATAGTGTATAGAGCAGAGAGATCACCTGATGTCCTCTCTGCTCTATACACTATAGATCTATAGTGTATAGAGCAGAGAGGACATCAGGTGATCTCTCTGCTCTATACACTATAGATCTATAGCGTATAGAGCAGAGAGATCACCTGATGTCCTCTCTGCTCTATACACTATAGATCTATAGCGTATAGAGCAGAGATAACTGATGTCCTCTCTGCTCTATACACTATAGATCTATAGCGTATAGAGCAGAGATCACCTGATGTCCTCTCTGCTCTATACACTATAGATCTATAGCGTATAGAGCAGAGATCACCTGATGTCCTCTCTGCTCTATACACTATAGATCTATAGCGTATAGAGCAGAGATCACCTGATGGGTTATATTCTGCTGAATGAATATAAGAATGTAAGGAGTCTAAGCAGGCGGGCTCCCCTGCGGGCTCCGCTGCGGGCTCACCTGCGGGCTCACCTGCGGGCTCATCCGGGTCTCTCCTCTCCTCAGACTGCGGAAACTAACCTGGATCTAAACTCTAGATTCTATTCAAACGGCTTTAATCTGTAAACAGAGTGCAACGATCTCTGCTACAGGGCGCCGCCATGACACTCTGCTCACACCGGAAGTGACGCACCACGCTCTGCCGGCCTGGAGTGGAACTCACCACAATAAGAGAGGTTAAAAATCAGCGAGATCAATCTGATTTAAGACTAGATATAGAAATACATCAATATTCATGTATAATATTACGTCATATATATAACTGAGGTCTAAACAGAGAGGAATGTCTTCATTATTATTATTTTCACACCGGAAGGAGAGGGAAGAGGAGCATGCTTTTATTTTGAAATCCCGGACAACATGTTACATGTACTTTAACATCCGGTATGTGTCTAAATACTCTCTACGTGTACTTTAACATCCTGTATCTGTGTGTAAATACTCTCTACGTGTACTTTAACATCCTGTATGTGTCTATAAATACTCTCTACGTGTACTTTAACATCCTGTATGTGTATAAATACTCTCTACGTGTACATATCACACAAACAGTACAGCTATAGACTAGGATCTCAAATGACATCCCTCTGTCCGTCCCCTCAGTGCGCACGGTGCTTGGGGAAAAAGCCATATCATACTCTGCCCCCTCGACCTGGAACTCTTCAGCAGGAACTTCAGCGGACACTTTGATACCCATCACGGATTTTAAACTACTTTTTAAAAAGCTGGAGAAATCATCTGTGGCTGTTTGCACCTGCTTTATCTGACTGCTGTATATGGATTTCAATGACTACTTTTTACGATGTTGTATTTTAGTGTCCTCTCTGTAACTTTGTGTGGTCTCTGTGTACTTTAACATCCGGTATGTGTATAAATACTCTCTACGTGTACTTTAACAGATAATGAACCAGCCAACAGGTTTCAATCTTATATTTTATTATAAATCTGTAGTTTCATTAGGGTTAGGGGTTAGGGTTAGGTTTGGGAGTTAGGGTTTAGGGGTTAGGGTAGTTAATTAAAGATCATTTTCAATTCACTGTAAACTTTTCACTTTGATGACAAATGATAAGTACAATCTTCTTCTTGTTGGTGGAGCAGCTGCAGACTGAGATGGTGGAGCAGCTGCAGACTGAGATGGTGGAGCAGCTGCAGACTGAGATGGTGGAGCAGCTGCAGACTGAGATGGTGGAGCAGCTGCAGACTGAGATGGTGGATCAGCTGCAGACTGAGATGGTGGAGCAGCTGCAGACTGAGATGGTGGAGCAGCTGCAGACTGAGATGGTGGAGCAGCTGCAGACTGAGATGGTGGAGCAGCTGCAGACTGAGATGGTGGAGCAGCTGCAGACTGAGATGGTGGAGCAGCTGCAGACTGAGATGGTGGAGCAGCTGCAGACTGAGATGGTGGATCAGCTGCAGACTGAGATGGTGGAGCAGCTGCAGACTGAGATGGTGGAGCAGCTGCAGACTGAGATGGTGGAGCAGCTGCAGACTGAGATGGTGGAGCAGCTGCAGACTGAGATGGTGGAGCAGCTGCAGACTGAGATGGTGGAGCAGCTGCAGACTGAGATGGTGGAGCAGCTGCAGACTGAGATGGTGGAGCAGCTGCAGACTGAGATGGTGGATCAGCTGCAGACTGAGATGGTGGAGCAGCTGCAGACTGAGATGGTGGATCAGCTGCAGACTGAGATGGTGGATCAGCTGCAGACTGAGATGGTGGATCAGCTGCAGACTGAGATGGTGGAGCAGCTGCAGACTGAGATGGTGGAGCAGCTGCAGACTGAGATGGTGGAGCAGTTGCAGACTGAGATGGTGGAGCAGCTGCAGACTGAGATGGTGGAGCAGCTGCAGACTGAGATGGTGGAGCAGCTGCAGACTGAGATGGTGGATCAGCTGCAGACTGAGATGGTGTATCAGCTGCAGACTGAGATGGTGGAGCAGCTGCAGACTGAGATGGTGGAGCAGCTGCAGACTGAGATGGTGGAGCAGCTGCAGACTGAGATGGTGGAGCAGCTGCAGACTGAGATGGTGGAGCAGCTGCAGACTGAGATGGTGGAGCAGCTGCAGACTGAGATGGTGGAGCAGCTGCAGACTGAGATGGTGGAGCAGCTGCAGACTGAGATGGTGGAGCAGCTGCAGACTGAGATGGTGGATCAGCTGCAGACTGAGATGGTGGAGCAGCTGCAGACTGAGATGGTGGAGCAGCTGCAGACTGAGATGGTGGATCAGCTGCAGACTGAGATGGTGGATCAGCTGCAGACTGAGATGGTGGAGCAGCTGCAGACTGAGATGGTGGATCAGCTGCAGACTGAGATGGTGGAGCAGCTGCAGACTGAGATGGTGGATCAGCTGCAGACTGAGATGGTGGAGCAGCTGCAGACTGAGATGGTGGAGCAGCTGCAGACTGAGATGGTGGAGCAGCTGCAGACTGAGATGGTGGAGCAGCTGCAAACTGAGATGGTGGATCAGCTGCAGACTGAGATGGTGGATCAGCTGCAGACTGAGATGGTGGAGCAGCTGCAGACTGAGATGGTGGATCAGCTGCAGACTGAGATGGTGGAGCAGCTGCAGACTGAGATGGTGGAGCAGCTGCAGACTGAGATGGTGGATCAGCTGCAGACTGAGATGGTGGATCAGCCTAACCCTAGCAGCTGCAGACTGAGATGGTGGAGCAGCTGCAGACTGAGATGGTGGATCAGCCTAACCCTAGCAGCTGCAGACTGAGATGGTGGAGCAGCTGCAGACTGAGATGGTGGATCAGCCTAACCCTAGCAGCTGCAGACTGAGATGGTGGAGCAGCTGCAGACTGAGATGGTGGATCAGCCTAACCCTAGCAGCTGCAGACTGAGATGGTGGATCAGCTGCAGACTGAGATGGTGGAGCAGCTGCAGACTGAGATGGTGGATCAGCTGCAGACTGAGATGGTGGAGCAGCTGCAGACTGAGATGGTGGATCAGCTGCAGACTGAGATGGTGGAGCAGCTGCAGACTGAGATGGTGGAGCAGCTGCAGACTGAGATGGTGGAGCAGCTGCAGACTGAGATTAATGAACAGATGTTGTTTAAAAACCAACACTTTGTTTGTTCAGTAAACAGGAAGTTAAAAACAATCACAACACACTGAACAATCTGCAGCTGCTCACCTGAACCATATCAATTAATACAATTTAATATAATTAACATAATATATATAATATCATTTGATTTAACTTAAATTCTGGGGAAAATATTTTTATTTTATTGTGGGGCTGATATCGAGAGGTTAGGGAGAATCTGACATGAGTCAGCATTATGAGTCCTAAACCCTGACATGAGTCAGCATTATGAGTCCTGAACCCTGACATGAGTCAGCATTATGAGTCCTGAACCCTGACATGAGTCAGCATTGAGTCCTGAACCCTGACATGAGTCAGCATTATGAGTCCTGAACCCTGACCTGAGTCAGCATTATGAGTCCTGAACCCTGACATGAGTCAGCATTGAGTCCTGAACCCTGACATGAGTCAGCATTATGAGTCCTGAACCCTGACCTGAGTCAGCATTATGAGTCCTGAACCCTGACATGAGTCAGCATTATGAGTCCTGAACCCTGACATGAGTCAGCATTATGAGTCCTGAACCCTGACCTGAGTCAGCATTATGAGTCCTGAACCCTGACCTGAGTCAGCATTATGAGTCCTGAACCCTGACATGAGTCAGCATTATGAGTCCTGAACCCTGACATGAGTCAGCATTATGAGTCCTGAACCCTGACATGAGTCAGCATTATGAGACCTGAACCCTGACATGAGTCAGCATTATGAGTCCTGAACCCTGACCTGAGTCAGCATTATGAGTCCTGAACCCTGACATGAGTCAGCATTATGAGTCCTGAACCCTGACATGAGTCAGCATTATGAGTCCTGAACCCTGACATGAGTCAGCATTATGAGTCCTGAACCCTGACCTGAGTCAGCATTATGAGTCCTGAACCCTGACATGAGTCAGCATTGAGTCCTGAACCCTGACATGAGTCAGCATTATGAGTCCTGAACCCTGACATGAGTCAGCATTATGAGACCTGAACCCTGACATGAGTCAGCATTATGAGTCCTGAACCCTGACATGAGTCAGCATTATGAGTCCTAAACCCTGACATGAGTCAGCACTATGAGTCCTGAACCCTGACCTGAGTCAGCACTATGAGTCCTGAACCCTGGCATGAGTCAGCATTATGAGTCCTGAACCCTGACATGAGTCAGCACTATGAGTCTGTTTCATGGTGTTTATTTGTGGATGTCAACAGCTCCATATAAAGTTGAGAAAGCTAACATGCTACAGAAGCTAACATGCTACAGAAGCTAACATGCTACAGAAGCTAACATGCTACATTAGGCTCCCTCCCATTAAAAAGCAGAAGTTAGCTCGACGTTAGCTACATCAAAACATACGAGGATATTTAACGTCACTGAGCTGTGTGTGAGATGTTCATAACATCCCATAATAATGTCTGTTAGAGTAAAACATTGATATGAACCGTGATCCCTGATCCACCCGTTAGCGCTTCATCCTGAGGAGCACCATGTTCACATCTTGTTTACTTTATTACAGAAAACAAATCCCCCGATGTTTGTTAGCACCACCATTTAAATAACGTTTATCAAATGTTTGGTCAGCGTGAAGGCACTGACACACACACTGACACACACACTGACACACACACTGACACACACACTGACACACACACTGACACACACACACTGACACACACAATGACACACACACACACACAGACACACACACACTGACACACACACCGACACACACACACACACACACACACACCGACACACACACACACACACACACAGACACACACACACACACACTGACACACACACACAGACACACACACACAGACACACACACCGACACACACACACAGACACACACACACCGACACACACACACACACACCGACACACACACACACACACACACACAGACACACACACAGACACACACACACACACACTGACACACACTGACACACACGGACACACACACTGACACACACACTGACACACTGACACACACACACACTGACACACACACACACACACACTGACACACACACACACACTGACACACACACAGACACACACTGACACACACACACACACGGACACAAACTGACACACACACTGACACACACACACACTGACACACACACTGACACACAGACACACACAGACACTGACACACACACTGACACACACACACACTGACATACACACTGACACACACACACTGACACTGACACACACACACACTGACACACACACTGACACACACACACTGACACACACTGACACACACACTGACACACACACACAGACACACTGACACACACACAGACACACACACACACTGACACACAGACACACACAGACACTGACACACACACTGACACACACACACACTGACATACACACTGACACACACACACACTGACACACACACTGACACACACACACACTGACACACACACACACTGACACACACACACACTGACACACACACTGACACACACACACAGACACACTGACACACACACACAGACACACTGACACACACACAGACACACACACACACTGACACACACACTGACACACAGACACACACAGACACTGACACACACACTGACACACACACACACTGACATACACACTGACACACACACACACTGACACACACACTGACACACACACACACTGACACACACACACACTGACACACACACACACTGACACACACACTGACACACACACACAGACACACTGACACACACACACAGACACACACACAGACACACACACACACTGACACACACACAGACACACACACACACACACTGACACACAGACACACACACACACACACACTGACACACTGACACACACACACACACACACACACTGACAGTGACAAACACACTGACACACACACACAGACACACACACTGACACACACACACTGACACACACTGACAGTGACAACACACTGACACACACACACACACGGACACACACTGACACGCACACACACACGGACACAAACTGACACACACACACTGACACACACACACTGACACACACACTGACACACAGACACACACAGACACTGACACACACACTGACACACACACACACACACTGACATACACACTGACACACACACACTGACACACACACACACTGACACACACACACACTGACACTGACACACACACACACACACTGACACACACACACACACAGACACACTGACACACACACTGACACACACACACAGACACACTGACACACACACACTGACACACACACACACTGACAGTGACAGACACACACACTGACACACACACACACACTGACACACACACACACTGACAGTGACAAACACACTGACACACACACACAGACACACACACTGACACACACACACTGACACACACTGACACAGTGACAACACACTGACACACACACACTGACACACTGACACACACACACACACACAGACACGCAGTGACACACTGACACACACACACAGACACACACACACACACACACACTGACACACAGTGACACACACACTGACACACACACACACACTGACACACTGACACACACACACTGATATAAAAACTCTTCACATTATATTTGAATTCTTCTGGAGCAACAGGAAGTTGCCGGATCCATCCCGCGGGTCACTTCCTGTCTGCAGCGTCTCACTGACATCTCCAGACAAACAAACTGCAGGCAGAGAAACACCTGAGATTACAGGTGAACTCTGTACAGGTGACCTCTGTACAGGTGACCTCTGTACAGGTGACCTCTGTACAGGTGACCTCTGTACAGGTGAACTGTGTACAGGTGAACTCTGTACAGGTGACCTCTGTACAGGTGAACTCTGTACAGGTGAAGTCTGTACAGGTGAACTCTGTACAGGTGAAGTCTGTACAGGTGAACTTTGTACAGGTGACCTCTGTACAGGTGAACTCTGTACAGGTGAAGTCTGTACAGGTGAACTTTGTACAGGTGACCTCTGTACAGGTGAACTTTGTACAGGTGAACTCTGTACAGGTGACCTCTGTACAGGTGACCTCTGTACAGGTGAACTCTGTACAGGTGAACAGGTAACACATCATCACCAGAGATTTATGGTGATGATGTTTGAAAACATTAAACACAATTTGATTTAGGGTCGCACATGATTACAGTTACAGGGTCCTACACACACACATAATCCATCAAGTGTGTCTGTGTGTGTGTGTCTATGTGTGTGTGTGTGGTGTGTCTATGTGTGTGTGTATGTGTCTGTGTGTGTGTGTGTGTGTGTGTGTACCTGCAGTCACTTCCTCCAGCACTGATCAGGAACTTGTCGTCACAGGAGAACCGAACGTTAGTGACGTGAGCCGAGTGGCCGAAATACCTCTTGTGTTTGGCCTGAAGACAAAGGGGAGGAGCCTGTAGTTAGGGGGAGGTACAGAGGAGAGGGGTCTGTAGTTAGGGGAGGGGCCTGTAGTTAGGGTTAGGTACAGAGGGGAGGGGCCTCTAGTTGGGGGAGGTACAGAGGGGAGGGGCCTGTAGTTAGGGTTAGGTACAGAGGGGAGGGGCCTCTAGTTGAGGGAGGTACAGAGGGGAGGGGCCTATAGTTAGGGGGAGGTACAGAGGGGAGGGGGCTGTAGTTAGGGGAGGGGCCTGTAGTTAGGGTTAGGGACAGAGGTGAGGGGCCTGTAGTTGGGGGAGGTACAGAGGGGAAGTACAGAGGGGAGGGGCCTATAGTTGGGGGGGTACAGAGGGGAGGGGCCTGTAGTTAAGGAGCAGGTACAGAGGGGAGGGGCCTGCAGTTGTGGAGCAGGTAGAGGGGGGAAGGGCCTGTAGTAAAGGGGGAGGGGCCTGTGAACAGGTCAGAGGATTGGTTCCACTCACGAACTTGTCGCTGCAGGGGAACTGGAACAGCTTGATGAGCCCGAAGTCGTCCCCGGTGGCCAGGCTGAGTCCGGAGTGAGACACGCAGCCACAGTTCACCTCGGCTCTCTCTGAGCTCCTGGGCCACACCCCCAGAACCTCCTCCCCCAGAACGCTGGTCCAGGTGCTCCAGGTGATCCTCTCCCACAGTGAGGGCTCCAGCAGCTTACCTGAGGGAACCTGGTGCACCTGCCGGGTGTAGCTGCTGCAGGACACCTGGAACACACACACACTCTCATAAAGACACCTGGAACACACACACACTCTCATAAAGACACCTGGAACACACTCTCTCTCTCTCTCTCTCTCTCTCTCATAAAGACACCTGGAACACACACTCTCTCTCTCTCTCATAAAGACACCTGGAACACACACTCTCTCTCTCATAAAGACACCTGGAACACACTCTCTCTCTCATAAAGACACCTGGAACACACTCTCTCTCTCATAAAGACACCTGGAACACACTCTCTCTCATAAAGACACCTGGAACTCTCTCTCTCTCATAAAGACACCTGGAACACACACTCTCTCTCTCATAAAGACACCTGGAACACACTCTCTCTCATAAAGACACCTGGAACACACTCTCTCTCATAAAGACACCTGGAACACACTCTCTCTCTCATAAAGACACCTGGAACACACTCTCTCTCTCATAAAGACACCTGGAACACACACTCTCTCTCATAAAGACACCTGGAACACACACTCTCTCTCATAAAGACACCTGGAACACACACTCTCTCTCATAAAGACACCTGGAACACACACTCTCTCTCTCATAAAGACACCTGGAACACACCTCTCTCTCTCATAAAGACACCTGGAACACTCTCTCTCTCTCTCTCATAAAGACACCTGGAACACACTCTCTCTCTCTCTCTCATAAAGACACCTGGAACACAATCTCTCTCTCATAAGACACCTGGAACACTCTCTCTCTCTAAAGACACCTGGAACACACTCTCTCTCATAAAGACACCATGGAACACACTCTCTCATAAAGACACCTGGAACACACACTCTCTCTCTCATAAACACCTGGAACACACACTCTCTCTCTCTCTCATAAAGACACTGGAACACCCTCTCTCTCTCTCATAAAGACACTGGAACACACTCTCTCTCTCTCTCTCTCATAAAGACACCTGGAACACACTCTCTCTCTCTCATAAAGACACCTGGAACACTCTCTCTCTCTCATAAAGACACCTGGAACACTCTCTCTCTCTCTCATAAAGACACCTGGAACACACACTCTCTCTCTCATAAAGACACCTGGAACACACACTCTCTCTCTATCATAAAGACACCTGGAACACACTCTCTCTCTCTCTCTCTCTCTCTCATAAAGACACCTGGAACACACACTCTCTCTCTCTCATAAAGACACCTGGAACACTCTCTCTCTCTCTCTCTCTCTCTCTCTCTCTCTCTCTCTCTCTCTCATAAAGACACCTGGAACACTCTCTCTCTCATAAAGACACCTGGAACACTCTCTCTCTCAAAGACACCTGGAACACTCTCTCTCTCATAAAGACACCTGGAACACTCTCTCTCATAAAGACACCTGGAACACTCTCTCTCTCTCTCATAAAGACACCTGGAACACTCTCTCTCTCTCTCTCTCATAAAGACACCTGGAACACACTCTCTCTCTCATAAAGACACCTGGACACACTCTCTCTCTCTCATAAAGACACCTGGAACACACTCTCTCTCTCTCTCTCTCATAAAGACACCTGGAACACACTCTCTCCATAAAGACACCTGGAACACTCTCTCTCTCTCTCATAAAGACACCTGGAACACTCTCTCTCTCTCATAAAGACACCTGGAACACACACTCTCTCTCATAAAGACACCTGGAACACACACTCTCTCTCTCTCATAAAGACACCTGGAACACTCTCTCTCTCTCTCTCTCTCTCTCTCTCTCATAAAGACACCTAGAACACTCTCTCTCTCATAAAGACACCTGGAACACTCTCTCTCTCTCTCTCATAAAGACACCTAGAACACTCTCTCTCTCATAAAGACAACTGGAACACTCTCTCTCTCTCTCTCATAAAGACACCTGGAACACTCTCTCTCTCTCTCTCTCATAAAGACACCTGGAACACTCTCTCTCTCATAAAGACACCTGGAACACTCTCTCTCATAAAGACACCTGGAACACACACTCTCTCTCTCATAAAGACACCTGGAACACTCTCTCTCTCTCTCTCTCTCTCTCATAAAGACACCTGGAACACTCTCTCTCTCTCATAAAGACACCTGGAACCCTCTCTCTCTCATAAAGACACCTGGAACACTCTCTCTCTCATAAAGACACCTGGAACACTCTCTCTCTCTCATAAAGACACCTGGAACCCTCTCTCTCTCATAAAGACACCTGGAACCTCTCTCTCTCATAAAGACACCTGGAACCCTCTCTCTCTCATAAAGACACCTGGAACACTCTCTCTCTCATAAAGACACCTGAACTCTCTCTCTCATAAAGACACCTGGAACACTCTCTCTCTCATAAAGACACCTGGACACACTCTCTCTCATAAAGACACCTGGAACACACTCTCTCTCTCATAAAGACACCTGGAACACTCTCTCTCTCATAAAGACACCTGGAACTCTCTCATAAAGACACCTGGAACACACACACTCTCTCTCTCATAAAGACACCTGGAACACACACACTCTCTCTCTCATAAAGACACCTGGAACACTCTCTCTCTCATAAAGACACCTGGAACACACACACTCTCTCTCTCATAAAGACACCTGGAACACACTCTCTCTCTCTCTCTCATAAAGACACCTGGAATACTCTCTCTCTCATAAAGACACCTGGAACACACACTCTCTCTCTCATAAAGACACCTGGAACACACTCTCTCATAAAGACACCTGGAACACACACTCTCTCTCTAATAAAGACACCTGGAACACACACTCTCTCTCTCATAAAGACACCTGGAACACTCTCTCTCTCTCTCTCATAAAGACACCTGGAACACTCTCTCTCTCATAAAGACACCTGGAACACTCTCTCTCTCATAAAGACACCTGGAACACACACACTCTCTCTCTCATAAAGACACCTGGAACACACACACTCTCTCTCTCATAAAGACACCTGGAACACACTCTCTCTCTCATAAAGACACCTGGAACACACTCTCTCTCTCATAAAGACACCTGGAACACTCTCTCTCTCTCTCATAAAGACACCTGGAACACACTCTCTCTCTCATAAAGACACCTGGAACACACTCTCTCTCTCTCATAAAGACACCTGGAACACTCTCTCTCTCTCATAAAGACACCTGGAACACACACTCTCTCTCTCTCTCTCATAAAGACACCTGGAACACACACTCTCTCTCTCATAAAGACACCTGGAACACACACTCTCTCTCTCATAAAGACACCTGGAACACACACTCTCTCTCTCATAAAGACACCTGGAACACACTCTCTCTCTCATAAAGACACCTGGAACACACTCTCTCTCTCATAAAGACACCTGGAACACACACTCTCTCTCTCATAAAGACACCTGGAACACACTCTCTCTCTCATAAAGACACCTGGAACACACACTCTCTCTCTCATAAAGACACCTGGAACACTCTCTCTCTCTCATAAAGACACCTGGAACACACTCTCTCTCTCATAAAGACACCTGGAACACTCTCTCTCTCTCTCTCATAAAGACACCTGGAACACACTCTCTCTCATAAAGACACCTGGAACACACTCTCTCTCTCTCATAAAGACACCTGGAACACTCTCTCTCTCTCTCATAAAGACACCTGGAACACACACTCTCTCTCTCTCTCATAAAGACACCTGGAACACACACTCTCTCTCTCATAAAGACACCTGGAACACACACTCTCTCTCTCTCATAAAGACACCTGGAACACACTCTCTCTCATAAAGACACCTGGAACACACACTCTCTCTCTCATAAAGACACCTGGAACACTCTCTCTCTCTCATAAAGACACCTGGAACACTCTCTCTCTCATAAAGACACCTGGAACACACTCTCTCTCATAAAGACACCTGGAACACACACACTCTCTCTTCATAAAGACACCTGGAACACACTCTCTCTCTCATAAAGACACCTGGAACACACTCTCTCTCTCTCATAAAGACACCTGAAACACTCTCTCTCATAAAGACACCTGGAACACACACTCTCTCTCTCATAAAGACACCTGGAACACTCTCTCTCTCTCATAAAGACACCTGGAAACACACACTCTCTCTCTCATAAAGACACCTGGAACACACTCTCTCTCTCATAAAGACACCTGGAACACACACTCTCTCTCTCATAAAGACACCTGGACACACTCTCTCTCTCATAAAGACACCTGGAACACACACTCTCTCTCTCATAAAGACACCTGAAACACTCTCTCTCTCATAAAGACACCTGGAACACACACTCTCTCTCTCATAAAGACACCTGGAACACACTCTCTCTCTCATAAAGACACCTGGAACACACACTCTCTCTCTCATAAAGACACCTGGAACACACTCTCTCTCATAAAGACACCTGGAAAGTAAAAGGTGGATTTACAAATGGTTAAGGACTGGAGGTTTAATGGTTTAATGATGGGATGGAGGAGCCGCTGGGAATGGGGGGATTGGGAATGGGGGGATTGGGAATGTTGTGATTGGGAGTGTTGTGATTGGGAATGTTGGGATTGGGAATGTTGTGATTGAGAATGGGGGGAATGGGAATGTTATGATTGGGAATGTTGTGATTGGGAATGGGGAATGGGGAATTGGGAATGTTGTGATTGGGAATGGGGGGATTGGGAATGTTGTGATTGAGAATGGGGGGAATGGAATGTTATGATTGGAATGTTGTGATTGGGAATGGGGGAATGGGGGAATTGGGAATGTTGTGATTGGGAATGGGGGGATTGGGAATGTTGTGATTGGGAATGGGGGGAATGGGAATGTTATGATTGGGAATGTTGTGATTGGGAATGGGGGAATGGGGGAATTGGGAATGTTGTGATTGGGAATGGGGGGAATGGGAATGTTGTGATTGGGAATGGGGGAATGGGAATGTTATGATTGGGAATGGGGGGAATGGGAATGGGGGATTGGGAATGGGGGGAATGGGAATGTTGTGATTGGGAATGTTGTGATTGGGAATGGGGGGATTGGGAATGTTGTGATTGGGAATGGGGGGAATGGAATGTTATGATTGGGAATGTTGTGATTGGCAATGGGGGGATTGGGAATGGGGGATTGGGAATGTTGGGATTGGGAATGGGGGGAATGGGAATGTTGTGATTGGGAATGGGGGAATGGGGGAATTGGGAATGTTGTGATTGGGAATGGGGGGATTGGGAATATTGTGATTGGGAATGTTGTGATTGGGAATGGGGGGAATGGGAATGTTGTGATTGGGAATGGGGGGAATGGGAATGTTATGATTGGGAATGTTGTGATTGGCAATGGGGGGATTGGGAATGGGGGGAATGGGAATGGGGGGAATGGGAATATTGTGATTGGGAATGTTGTGATTGGGAATGGGGGGATTGGGAATGTTGTGATTGAGAATGGGGGGGATTGGGAATGGGGGGATTGGGAATGTTGTGATTGAGAATGGGGGAATGGGAATGGTGGAATTGGGAATGTTGTGAATGCTGGGGGTCTCCACCTGGATGTGCTTGCTGTCAGCAGAGAAGTCGACCTGCAGCACGGACCCCGGGAGGTCCTTGCAGTACCCGACCCGGTTCAGAGCCGGGCCCAGAGACAGATCATAGAAATCCACCGCGCTCTCCAGAGAACCCACCGCCAGGAACCGGTTATCAGGACTGAACCTGGATATAAAGTGTATACAGGTATATCATGTGATATAAAGTATATACAGGTATATCATGTGATATAAAGTATATGATATACTGAGAGGGTTAAACAGCGCCCCCATCAGGACACTGCAGGAAAGTAGTGTATAAAGTTATATGTGCATCTGTTATCACTTATTAATCTGTGGGTTCAGTCTTTCAGCTTTTTCCTAATTTCTGCTCTTTAGAATACGATACGCACATTATCCCTCAGATATATACATATATAGATCTACAGTATATAGATCTACAGTAGATAGAGTAGATAGAGCACCTGATGTCCTGGATGGCACATTAACCCTCACATATATAGATCCACAGTAGATAGAGTAGATAGAGCACCTGATGTCCTGGATGGCACATTAACCCTCACATATATAGATCCACAGTATATAGAGCACCTGATGTCCTGGATGGCACATTAACCCTCACATATATATATATATCAGTGGTTGCGTTAGACTTTTTCGTTTTCTGTCATTTTGACGGACAGGATCGTAAAATTTCCGTCATAATCCATCCGTTTTAATGATGAGACATATTTAATATTTATGTTTGGGTACTAAGCAGCACATGTTCATTCATTCCTTTTTTTTAATGATTCATACAGAACTTTTAAGGACATGGAGAAAAAAAAAGATGAACAGAGACTCCGACCGTGCGGTCACTTTTCATGTCAACACGAATATGAATGATTGCCATTGTTTGAAATGAGACAATTACAATTAAAATATGAACAAAACATTTACAAGAACAACTCAATTGACCTGCTGTAGCCTAGCCTGAACTCAGACCTTCCTCCTGGGCCGCATGGATTTAAACTGGGACTGGTGCCCGCTTGTGCGTAGTCAAACACATCAAGGGAGATGGCAAAAAACATTTTGCCATCTTCCCTCCTCAGCCACTTAAACTCTTGCTCCCACTGAACCCGGTACTCCCGCTTCAACTCCTTGCCACTCGCTTGTCCCTCTGCTGCAGGCTGAACGTTGTCAGTTTTAGTCTTACTGGCTTGTCCTTCATCCTCCACACCATCACAATTACTGGGCTTATTAAAAAAGCTTCGGACACTCAGCTGCCGTGACATTTTGCGATTGCTAAAGCCGGTTAAACAACGAGGTCAAATACAAGACTAGACAATAGCTACTTAATATGCACACACTCGCCACCAACTGCACAGGGGTGTGAATTACTAAATAATAGTTACAGTAGAGTACAGTAGATGGCCCTCAGTCTACCTGGCCACTAAGGATGGAATATAATGTGGGCCGCTGGTGGACATTTTGGCGCTGTTCCGAGTTGTGTTCTAATCTGTCAAAATGACGGACTGCTTTCACATTTTTCCGTCATTCTTGGAAAAATTCCGTCACAGACGGAAAATATTCGGTTAACGCGACCTCTGATATATATATATATATATATATATATATATATATATATATATATATATATATATATAGATATATATATATATATATATATGTACAGTATATAGATCCACAGTAGATAGATCACCTGATGTCCTGGATGGCGGCGCTGCGGTCTCTCTTCTTGCCCCACACGGTCAGAGAGTTGACGAGCAGAACGATGAACTCTCCGTTCTCCATCCCGATGGAAACCATCTCCCCGTTAGGACTGTAGGACGTGCACTTAGCAGGGTGGCCCAGACTCACCTTGTTCAGCAGTTTCTGACAACAACAACAACAACAACATGTGAGGAACACTTCCCAACACAACAACAACAACATGTGAGGAACTCTTCCATACAGACACCGTTTTTCCTCTTTAAGAAAAGACAGGCTGTAAGTAAATGCAATATGTATTTTCTACATGTTGATGTAGAAGAGACATGTGTCCCCTCTGTGTAAAGAGAGAGTCTCTTTACACAGAGGGGACACATGTTGATGTAGAAGAGACATGGAGAAGAGGGGACACATGTTGATGTAGAAGAGACATGAAGAAGAGGGGACACATGTTGATGTAGAAGAGACATGGAGAAGAGGGGACACATGTTGATGTAGAAGAGACATGAAGAAGAGGGGACACATGGTGATGTAGAAGAGACATGAAGAAGAGGGGACACATGTTGATGTAGAAGAGACATGAAGAAGAGGGGACACATGTTGATGTAGAAGAGACATGAGGAAGAGGGGACACATGTTGATGTAGAAGAGACATGAAGAAGAGGGGACACATGCTGATGTAGAAGAGACATGGAGAAGAGGGGACACATGTTGATGTAGAAGAGACATGGAGAAGAGGGGACACATGTTGATGTAGAAGAGACATGAAGAAGAGGGGACACATGTTGATGTAGAAGAGACATGAAGAAGAGGGGACACATGTTGATGTAGAAGAGACATGAAGAAGTGGATTTTGCATAAGGTGACCTTTAAAGCTTAAATAAGTGTAACCCTAATGAAATGTAACCGTTGTCCTGGGAATTGCACATGTACGTGTGATAACAGATGTGTCTGTTGTCCTGGGAATGGCACATGTACGTGTGGTAACAGATGTGTCTGTTGTCCTGGGAATGGCACATGTACGTGTGGTAACAGATGTGTCTGTTGTCCTGGGAATGGCACATGTACGTGTGGTAACAGATGTGTCTGTTGTGCTGGGAATGGCACATGTACGTGTGGTAACGGATGTGTCTGTTGTCCTGGGAATGGCACATGTACGTGTGGTAACAGATGTGTCTCTTGTCCTGGGAATGGCACATGTACGTGTGGTAACAGATGTGTCTGTTGTCCTGGGAATGGCACATGTACGTGTGGTAACAGATGTGTCTCTTGCCCTGGGAATGGCACATGTACGTGTGGTAACAGATGTGTCTGTTGTCCTGGGAATGGCGAATGTACGTGTGGTAACGGATGTGTCTGTTGTCCTGGGAATGGCACATGTACGTGTGATAACAGATGTGTCTGTTGTCCTGGGAATGGCACATGTACGTGTGGTAACAGATGTGTCTGTTGTCCTGGGAATGGCACATGTACGTGTGGTAACAGATGTGTCTCTTGTCCTGGGAATGGCACATGTACGTGTGGTAACAGATGTGTCTGTTGTCCTGGGAATGGCACATGTACGTGTGGTAACAGATGTGTCTCTTGTCCTGGGAATGGCACATGTACGTGTGGTAACAGATGTGTCTTAGGAAGGGAAAGAGGAAGATAGAGAAGTTGCATGATGCCGTGATGACCTCCCGTAGAGGGGGGGGGGCATCTGATCGGTGTTTGGGTCTATGATAGTGATGTAAATGATCTTTGATGTTTCCCTATAAGAGAGTCTGTCCCACACCGAGCAGGACACACTCAGAGAGGTCTGAAAGGACTTTATATCCATATTGTGTTTCTTTGCACATTTGCCGAACTCATCATTTTCTCTAGACAGCAGCAGATTTGAAGTTGCTGCGACTGAACTCAACGTTCTGGTTCCCCAGGTTCCTCTCCTGTCAACATACAGAAGGTCAGCCTCCATGTGGTCGGGTCATGGTGTTCAGAGCGTGGACCCTCTACAGAGGAACAGTCAGACTCGTGAACCCACCCCACACAATGACTCTGTGTTACTGTGGAAACTGGGTTTTATTTGTATTTACTCGCACATCTCAAAACATTCTCTTGCCCTGTTTTATCTGTTCTATGTCCTATATATATTCATGTTGCTCTGTTGGAGGAGGACTTCAGTTTCTCATCTCCATGTATGTATTATTATGTCCACTTATTTGTATTTTTTTGTTTGGCCTTATGATGGCCTAACATTGGAGGACCATTTTAGTTTTCGTTTCATATAGCACTGTCAATTGCATGAAATTATGAGCTGTTTTGTTTTATGTATGTGTTGTGTGTGTGAGGACCGGAAGAATAGCTAATGCTCATGCTAGTGCTAATGGCAGAGGTGGGAAGGAGTGGAGTACAAATACTTTGTTACTGCACTTAAGTACATGTTTCTGGTATCAGTACTTTACTCCACTACTTATTTTTCTGACGACTTTTTACTTTGACTTCTTACACTTTGAACCCAAATACCTGAACTTTCTACTTCTTACACTTTGAACCCAAATACCTGTACTTTCTACTTCTTCCATGTTGAACCCAAATACCTGTACTTTCTACTTCTTACATGTTGAACCCAAATACCTGTACTTTCTACTTCTTACATGTTGAACCCAAATACCTGTACTTTCTACTTCTTCCATGTTGAACACAAATACCTGTACTTTCTACTTCTTCCATGTTGAACCCAAATACCTGTACTTTCTACTTCTTCCATGTTCCAAACAGGCTGGTTCCTTTAGTCTGAATGTGTGTTTGGTGGCGTGATCATTATTATTTAGAGTCATTGCGTGCCTATTGATTGGAACACGATCCGTGTATCCATCATTTCCTGGTCTTCTCTAAAGAAGAGGGACCAATGGAAACGTTGTCATGTTGCCGTTGTTCAGCATGGAAACATTCATTAGCTAACAATGACATTATTGTTCTATTAATATAAAGGGAGGTCAGGTACTCTTTAAAACAGCTGGTAGTTATGGGTACTTTTTACTGAAGTACATTTCAAAGCCCTCTTTACTTTGACTTGAGTAAAGGATGTGTGTACTTCTACTTGAGTAAAGGATGTGTGTACTTCTACTTGAGTAAAGGATGTGTGTACTTCTACTTGAGTACAGGATGTGTGTACGTCTACTTGAGTACAGGATGTGTGTACTTCTACTTGAGTAAAGGATGTGTGTACTTCTACTTGAGTACAGGATGTGTGTACTTCTACTTGAGTACAGGATGTGTGTACTTCTACTTGAGTACAGGATGTGTGTACTTCTACTTGAGTAAAGGATGTGTGTACTTCTACTTGAGTACAGGATGTGTGTACTTCTACTTGAGTAAAGGATGTGTGTACTTCTACTTGAGTAAAGGATGTGTGTACTTCTACTTGAGTAAAGGATGTGTGTACGTTTGCCATCTCTGCTGACGGGGATCTTGATAAAGAGGAAAGAATAAAGAATAAAGAACACAGACCTTGTCGGCCAGGTCCCAGATGCGGATGGTGCCGTCGTCGCTGGCGGAGATGAAGACGTCTTTGAAGGGGTGGGCGGCGAGCCCCCAGATGCCCCCCTGAGTGTGGCCGTTGATCATGGTGTTGGAGGCGGCGTTCTTCTCCCCCACCTCGATGATCTCCCCGTCCTTCGTGCCCACCAGGATCTTCCCCTGAGGACAGAGAGGAGGTCAGGAACACCTCTGGACTCACAGGGTCTCAACAGGGGGTCCTCAGAGGAAGGAGCATCAGGACTAAAACCACCGGACTCAGACAGTTTCATCCCACATCAGACTGTTAAACACCTGAACTCTGTGAAGAACATCCATAAACATTCATCTGTTTGCATCTTGCTAATTATATCTATATCTCATATTCCATCTACTTGTATAAACTCTTCTGGCACTATTTCTATGTTATTTGTATTAACTTTTTTATCTGTTTTATTAGCTCTATGTCCTATATATATTAGGGATCGACCGATATGGATTTTTCAAGGCCGATACCGATTATTAGTAATCAAGGAGACCGATAACCGATATTTGGAACCGATATACATTTGCAGTAAAATCAGAAAATCTTGGTGTCAAAATGTAAAAAACACAAACTCCAACACAACTTCTTTGAAATGCATTTAAGCATATATTATGTTTAATGAACTTTTAAACATCTTACAACTGGTTTCCTCTGTGACCCTGATTAAAGTATGTCATGCATTGTAGGCTGAGTTGGAGTCATTGTCCCCTGCTGAGATTCAGATTCACGTTTCCCCTGTGCGGTTCCATAGATACCAGGGGGATGATTCCTAAGATGGGACCACAGGCTTGACGTATTTGTCGCTTTTGCACTTGTTGATCCCATGCTGACACCTACTTCGCATGTATTGCAGACTGCCTTCCCCTGTGTTTGAGTGTAATACTCCCATACTGCACTTGTTGCCCTTTTCTTTAGTGCAGCCATCTGCAATGAGTTAGAGAGACAGAGAGTTAAAAGTGGGGCTGCAGGCTGACATGCTTAACTAACAATAATGCTTAATTTATTATATCAAAACAATGCCTGTCTATCTAGCATAGAATCCCAATAAGCTGCTAGCAACTGCAAAACACTAGTGCTAGCTAATGTTTGGCAAAATATTAAAAGTGAGGCTATGACAGTAGACCTAACGTTAGTCTAGTAGCCTCACTTCTAATATTTTGCTAAACATTTGCTAGATACATGTTGGCTAGCTAATGAGCTTCACATATCAACCTGAAAAACTGCGAGGCTCCACTCGCAGCCCCCCCCCCTCCGCACCACAGTTACTCCGCTGCGAGACGCTGCACGCACCCCCAACTCTGACTGACTTCCCGCGTCCCTGTGTAACTGGGAAACTGATAGAATTGGATCATAAGATCGTGGTGTTTTTGCAACTTCAGCATAGGGGCTTGGGATGTTTATTGAACTTCGGCTTTCAACTGACTTACCTTCGAAACACATGTATGGCTCTGCCGCTCAGCGCTGCTGCTTGCCTCTGCCTGTGTCTGCGTTCTTTCGCACCTGCCTGTAATCTGAGAAGGTCCCGCCTCTCTGGCTGGCTCCCGCCCGGAAAATCTTCAGTGTTGATTGACACTTCAGTAATAGCCTATCAGATAGCGCTGTGGGCGGGACATTGCTCGGGTACACAGAGTGGTGACTGCAGCCAGAGAAACGGCCGCATCAGAGCCAAAGTTTTATCGGCAATTTGATAAAAAAAAGGCCGATAGCGATAATCGGTCAAATGCGGAATATCGGCCCCGATAATCGGCCTTTTATTCTTTCCTCTTTATCAGGATCCCCGTCATCTTGAATCTAAAGATAGAGTTAGAGCCGTACCTTCCCCCTGCAGACAGACCTCACGTTCTCCACCGGCTGACCCGTCTCCAGCTGGAAGGCTCTGCAGCGTTTCATCTCCTGATCCCACAGCTTCACCGCTCCACCCTCCTTCGTCCTGAACACAGCAGCATTACTCACTACACCTGAACACACCATGTTACTCACTACACCTGAACACACCATGTTACTCACTACAACACAGCAGCATTACAAACTACACCTGAACACACCATGTTACTCACTACACCTGAACACACCATGTTACTCACTACACCTGAACACACCATGTTACTCACTACACCTGAACACACCATGTTACTCACTACAACACAGCAGCATTACTCACTACACCTGAACACACCATGTTACTCACTACAACACAGCAGCATTACTCACTACACCTGAACACACCATGTTACTCACTACACCTGAACACACCATGTTACTCACTACACCTGAACACACCATGTTACTCACTACAACACAGCAGCATTACTCACTACACCTGAACACACCATGTTACTCACTACACCTGAACACACCATGTTACTCACTACACCTGAACACACCATGTTACTCACTACAACACAGCAGCATTACAAACTACACCTGAACACACCATGTTACTCACTACACCTGAACACACCATGTTACTCACTACAGCTGAACACACCATGTTACTCACTACAACACAGCAGCATTACTCACTACAGCTGAACACACCATGTTACTCACTACACCTGAACACACCACGTTACTCACTACACCTGAACACACCACGTTACTCACTACACCTGAACACACCACGTTACTCACTACACTTGATCACACCACGTTACTCACTACACCTGAACACACCAGGTTACTCACTACACCTGAACACACCACGTTACTCACTACACTTGATCACACCACGTTACTCACTACACTTGATCACACCACGTTACTCACTACACCTGAACACACCACGTTACTCACTACACCTGAACACACCAGGTTACTCACTACACCTGAACACACCACGTTACTCACTACACCTGAACACACCACGTTACTCACTACACCTGAACACACCAGGTTACTCACTACACCAGGTTACTCACTACAACACAGCAGCATTACTCACTACACCTGAACACACCAGGTTACTCACTACACTGAACACACCACGTTACTCACTACACCTGAACACACCACGTTACTCACTACACCTGAACTCACCACGTTACTCACTACACCAGGTTACTCACTACAACACAGCAGCATTACTCACTACACCTGAACACACCACGTTACTCACTACACCTGAACACACCAGGTTACTCACTACACTTGATCACACCACGTTACTCACTACACCTGAACACACCACGTTACTCACTACACCTGAACACACCACGTTACTCACTACACCTGAACACACCACGTTACTCACTACACCTGAACACACCACGTTACTCACTACACCTGAACACACCACGTTACTCACTACACCTGAACACACCACGTTACTCACTACACCTGAACACACCAGGTTACTCACTACACCTGAACACACCACGTTACTCACTACACCTGAACACACCACGTTACTCACTACACCTGAACACACCAGGTTACTCACTACACCTGAACACACCGCGTTACTCACTACACCTGAACACACCGCGTTACTCACTACACCTGAACACACCAGGTTACTCACTACACCTGAACACACCAGGTTACTCACTACACCTGAACACACCACGTTACTCACTACACCTGAACACACGCGTTACTCACTACACCTGAACACACCGCGTTACTCACTACACCTGAACACACCACGTTACTCACTACACCTGAACACACCACGTTACTCACTACACCTGAATACACCACGTTACTCACTTCACCTGAACACACCACGTTACTCACTACACTTGAACACACAATGTTACTCACTACACCTGAACACACCACGTTACTCACTACACCTGAACACACCACGTTACTCACTACACCTGAACACACCATGTTACTCACTTCACCTGAACACACCAGGTTACTCACTACACCTGAACACACCAGGTTACTCACTACACCTGAACACACCACGTTACTCTCTACAGCTGTCCATCACACACAGGTGCATGAAGCAGAGATCTAGTGGTCAAAGGCAATCCCAGTGAAGACTAACCCTATAAATACCAATGATCCCATGTAATTAGCATACTCTCCATTATTAGCGTTAGCATACTGGTTTCTGACAGGAAGTTAAACCGGTCATTAAATCCTCTCTTATCTGTTTTATATAGCTGTGAAAGCATCTCCAGCCTCTCATTAAAACTACATTTCACAAGATAGCATTGAACACTTGGACCGGTATTCATTTTAACTGAAAAACCTTGAACGCAACATAATGCGAATCTATGGAACTCCTGAGTGCTACTAGTAGCTAACAGCGGACAGCTAACGGTTAACAGCTAACGGCTAACAGCTAACAGCTGACGGCTAACGGTTAACAGCTAACAGCTAACGGCTAACGGCTAACAGCGGACAGCTAACGGTTAACAGCTAACGGCTAACAGTGGACAGTTAACAGCTAACGGCAAACAGCAAACAGCTAACGGTTACCAGCTACCAGCTAACAGCTAACGGCAAACAGCTAACAGCTAACGGCAAACAGCTAACAGTTAACAGCTAACGGTTAACAGCTAACGGCAAACAGCTAACAGTAAACAGCTAACGGTTAACAGCTAACAGCTAACGGCAAACAGCTAACAGTTAACAGCTAACGGTTAACAGCTAACAGTTAACAGCTAACAGCTAACGGTTAACAGCTAACGGCAAACAGCTAACAGTTAACAGCTAACGGTTAACAGCTAACGGTTAACAGCTAACGGCAAACAGCTAACAGCAAACAGCTAACAGTAAACAGCTAACGGTTAACAGCTAACAGCTAACGGCAAACAGCTAACAGTTAACAGCTAACGGTTAACAGCTAACAGTTAACAGCTAACGGTTAACAGCTAACGGCAAACAGCTAACGGTTAACAGCTAACGGTTAACAGCTAACAGCTAACGGCAAACAGCTAACAGTTAACAGCTAACGGTTAACAGCTAACAGTTGACAGCTAACAGTTGACAGCTAACGTTTGTATCTCTCCTGCAGATTTTGACACTGATTTGTATGCTACGCTAACCATTATTTTAGCAGGATGACACTTCTGAATGTCTTTACTCACGGCCTCTCCTTCCCCCCGGTGACGATCAGGCCATCCCTCAGCGTGGTGTACATCGTGAACACCGGGCCGCTGTGCGCCTTCGCCACCACGCGCACCAGGAAGTGCTCCCGCCACACGAACACGTCTCCGTTGATGGCGCCGGTGAACGTCAGGTTGTTCTGGAGGAGACAGACACTGAGCCATCAGGAGAATAGAAACCTGACTGAGTTCATGTGAGAAGAGATTTAAAGCTCTTCTATCATGCAAAACGCACTTTTTGATGTCTTCTCTACATCCCCATGTGTCCCCGGTATGTCAGGAGACTCACATAGTGATGTCTTCTCTACATCACCATGTGTCCCCGGTGTGTCAGGAGACTCACAAAGTGATGTCTTCTCTACATCACCATGTGTCCCCGGTGTGTCAGGAGACTCACATAGTGATGTCTTCTCTACATCACCATGTGTCCCCGGTGTGTCAGGAGACTCACAAAGTGATGTCTTCTCTACATCACCATGTTTCCCCGGTGTGTCAGGAGACTCACAAAGTGATGTCTTCTCTACATCACCATGTGTCCCCGGGTGTCAGGAGACTCACATAGTGATGTCTTCTCTACATCACCATGTGTCCCCGGTGTGTCAGGAGACTCACAAAGTGATGTCTTCTCTCACCATGTTTCCCCGGTGTGTCAGGAGACTCACATAGTGATGTCTTCTCTACATCACCATGTGTCCCCGGTGTGTCAGGAGACTCACAAAGTGATGTCTTTTCTACATCACCATGTGTCCCGGTGTGTCAGGAGACTCACAAAGTGATGTCTTCTCTACATCACCATGTGTCCCCGGTGTGTCAGGAGACTCACTAAGTGATGTCTTCTCTACATCACCATGTGTCCCCGGTGTGTCAGGAGACTCACATAGTGATGTCTTCTCTACATCACCATGTGTCCCCGGTGTGTCAGGAGACTCAAAGTGATGTCTTTTCTACATCAACATGTGTCCCCGGTGTCTCAGGAGACTCACAAAGTGATGTCTTTTCTACATCACCATGTGTCCCCGGTGTGTCAGGAGACTCACAAAGTGATGTCTTTTCTACATCAACCATGTGTCCCCGGTGTCAGGAGACTCACAAAGTGATGTCTTCTACATCACCATGTGTCCCCGGTGTCAGGAGACTCACAAAGTGATGTCTTTTCTACATCACCATGTGTCCCCGGTGTGTCAGGAGACTCACAAAGTGATGTCTTCTCTACATCACCATGTGTCCCCGGTGTGTCAGGAGACTCAAAGTGATGTCTTTCTACATCACCATGTGTCCCCGGTGTCTCAGGAGACTCCAAAGTGATGTCTTTTCTACATCACCATGTGTCCCCGGTGTGTCAGGAGACTCACAAAGTGATGTCTTTTCTACATCAATATGTAGAAAGCTCTAATCACACTTTCACAGACTTTGCTGGTGATTTTAAAGTAGATGACAGTGTGTCGATAAGAGGAAAAGATGCCTGGTTTTCTTGTTGTTATTGCTATCAGGAAATGTTCAACCTGACCCTGGAGCGCCCAGTAGTCAGATCGCTACTCCTGCTGATTTTAATTATAGGTCTGGGCTGGGTTTCATTCACTTAAATGTGCGCATTCTTTTACCTAAACTAGATTTTGTCTGCATTTGGGCGAGCTCGACTGATGCTGATGTCATTGTTGTTGCGGAAATATTTCCCAAGGTCCATAGCTTTGACCCAGTTGATCAGTTCTGTCCTGACTGAGCTCACGCACCTGTAGCCTTGGCTGCTGTGCTCTCAGTGTCTCCCTGTTCCTGCCTGTTGGATCAGCTGATAGAGGGGTTATCATTCTATCTTGTTATGCACGATGTTGATTATTCTCTCTGAACTAGCTAAATACACGGGTCTGGGGGAGAGTTCTTCAGAATTGACGTGGCAACTCTACCGTGAAGTCAGAACCTCTGACTCTTTGACTTGTTTTGTGAATCCTCCGGCCGAAGCTCCAAATAAACCATCAGTGTTTGACATCAAAGCTCCAGCTCTCCCCGTGTCTCCTTCCTGAGTCGGTGACTCCTCCTGCATCGCTACAGAAGTTTCCCCCCACAATTGTCGTGGCTAAATAAATCCATATTGGCCTCTGACATATCCTTAAATGGTTACAGTGTGTATCGTACCGACAGACCTAATAAAGGTGGTGGCGTTGCCATTTATGTGAAAAATAAGTTTAGTGTAACCAAGATGGTTTCCAAATCTATCAGTAAACAACTAGAATTTTTAGCCTTAAATATCGAAGTAGCAAAGGGTCAACAGGTCATGGTGGTGGGCTGTTACAGACCCCCCTCAGCTGTCAAGGACTCCTTGTCTTCGTTGGCAAATCTTTTAGCTCAACTTGACTACAAGGAAATAGTGCTAGTTGGTGATTGTAACTGGGACTGGTTAACTGCAGTATCAGAGGATTTTAAAAACCTTTGTATCTCATTGAATGTTAGTCAGACTGTTGACAGTCCTACTCGCCCTAACATTAAGTCCCCAAATAAATCCTCCTTGCTTGATCTCATCTTAACTAATGTTCCCCATAAATACTCATCTGTGGGAGTATGTGCGAATGATTTGAGTGATCACTGTGCTGTAGCCACAATTAGGGACACAAAAGTCCAAAAGGTTAAACCTCGCATTATCAGTAAGAGGGACACTAAACATTTTGTGGAGCAGGGTCTTGTTCCTGATCTGTTTGGGTTTCATTGGGAAAGAATCGATCTGTGTGCTGATGCTGAAACTGCATGGTCTCATTTTTATCTTGGTTTTATGGAGAGCATTGATAGACACGCACCCCTGCGTACATTAGAGTGAAGGGACGAGACAATCCTTGGTTTTCTGCTGAACTGTCTAGTCTCCTTCATGAGAGAAACAAGGCCTGGGCAAAGGCTAGGAAATCAGGCTCAGAGGTAGAATGGCTGCGCTTTAGGAAGCTGAGGAATAGCTTCACTTCACAAATAAAAAGTGCTAAGTATTATCTGTCAGTCACCACAAAGAACCTGAATAATCCTGGAACATTTTGGAAAGCCATAAAAGCGATATCCACCGGTGAGATCCGTAATGAGCTACCTCCGTGCCTTACCACAGCATCTGGCTCTATATCGGACAGGGCTACCATGTTAAATTGTTTTAATGAGCATGTTGTGTCCTGTGGCTCTCTGTTTGATTCTGTCACTAACTCTGCTTCTGTGAACACCTCAGTCCGTGACTCTGAACAACGTGGTCTGGAAAACCCTTTCAGTTTAACTCCTTTTACTATTGAAGTCGTTCATGAAGCCTTAACCAAGTTAGATCCTAAGAAACCGGCTGGCCCGGACAACGTAGAACCTTTCTTTTTAAAGATAGCTGCAGATTGGTATTGCTCCACCTCTCACTACTCTTTTTAACCTCTCCCTCAGCACGAACACAATTCCAAAAGTATGGAAGTCAGCTTCTGTCCTGCCTTTACTAAAAGGAGGGGAGGCCACCTTATTAAATAATTATAGGCCCATCTCTAAATGATCAGTTCTGGCAAGGTTCTGAACGCCTAGTGAGTGAACAGGTAAAGGAGTTTTTATGTACAAATGACATCCTGTCTAAACATCAGTCAGGCTTCAGAAAGCAACATAGCACCATCACTGCCACAATGAAAGCGGTGAATGATATGGCGAGTATCTTAGATAATAAGCAGAGTTGTGCAGCTCTGTTTGTTGACCTGTCCAAAGCGTTTGATACCGTCGATCATCGCATCTTGAAGCAGAGGCTACTCAGTATTGGCATATCCAGCCATGCAGTGGGTGGTTTGTGAACTACCTCTCTGAAAGGTCCCAATGTGTTCAGTTTGATGGGCTGTCTTCTGAGTGGTTAATCATTACTAATGGTGTACCACAAGGTTCTGTTATAGGTCCACTTTTATTCTCCATCTATATCAACAGCTTAGGTCAAAATGTGGATGGAGCAACCTTACATTTTGATGCGGACGACACTGTGATGTACTGTGCAGGTCCCTCCATTCAGGAGGCTGTTGTTGAATTACAGGCTGTTTTTAACATTATTCAGACTCAGCTCTCTGAACTAAAGCTTCTTTTAAATGTTGATAAAACCAAAGTAATGCTCTTTTCAAAAGCTAAAAAGACACCAGAGCCAGTTTTAGATATTGGAACTACGCAAGGAATAAAACTTGAAGTGGTTACCTGTTACAAATACCTTGGTATCTGGCTTGATGAGTGCCTCTCTTTTAAACTTCAGGTCAATAACCTGCTTAGAGAGCTGAGGGTGAGGCTAGCTTTCTTTCACAGGAACAAGTCCAGTTTCTCACTGAGGCCAGGAAAAGGCTCTGTGACCTTTTGACCTGTGCTGGACTCTGGGGATCTGGTCTATATGAATGCACCGGCCCATCACCTGATCGAGTTAGATGCTGCGTGTCACAGTGTGCTGGACTCTGGGGATCTGGTCTATATGAATGCACCGGCCCATCACCTGATCGAGTTAGATGCTGCGTGTCACATTGTGCTGGACTCTGGGGATCTGGTCTATATGAATGCACCGGCCCATTACCTGATCGAGTTAGATGCTGCGTGTCACAGTGTGCTGGACTCTGGGGATCTGGTCTATATGAATGCACCTGCCCATTACCTGATCGAGTTAGATGCTGCGTGTCACAGTGCGCTGAGATGTGTTACTAACTGTAAAGTATTAACCCATCACTGCACCCTGTATGCCAGGGCAGGTCTGCCTTCGCTCACTGTACGGAGGCTCAGTCACTGGTACACGTTCATCTACAAAGCCATGTTAGGGAGACTTCCATCCTCCATCTGCTCCCTGATCTCACGGCGAATTGTAAGCGGCTACTGCCTGAGATCTGTGCTGTGGTTTCACTAAATGAGCCAGCTGCTAGGACTGTCTTAGGGAAGATAGCTTTTAGACGCGCAGCTCCTCTGTCTTGGAACAGTCTGCAAATTAAATGGAAACTGAGCAATCTGGTGCCACTAAATGTTTTTAAAGCTCGGTTGGATGCTACTCAGTCGGATGCTGTTGGAACCTGTTCATGTGGATAGTTATTGTAAATTGTAATCCCTGTAATGATGCTGGATGATGTCCTTTTTGTTGTTCTGTTGTTTTATGTTTTTATGTTTCATGTGGAACCTGCTGGAGCAGGTCTCCCTCGAAAAAGAGATCAATGATCTCAATGGGATTCACCTGGATAAATAAAGGCTTGAAATGAAATGAAATATGTGTCCCCGGTGTGTCAGGAGACTCACAAAGTGATGTCTTCTCTACATCACCATGTGTCCCCGGTGTGTCAGGAGACCCACAAAGTGATGTCTTCTCTACATCACCATGTGTCCCCGGTGTGTCAGGAGACTCACATAGTGATGTCTTCTCTACATCACCATGTGTCCCCGGTGTGTCAGGAGACTCACAAAGTGATGTCTTCTCTACATCACCATGTGTCCCCGGTGTGTCAGGAGACTCACAAAGTGATGTCTTCTCTACATCACCATGTGTCCCCGGTGTGTCAGGAGACTCACAAAGTGATGTCTTCTCTACATCACCATGTGTCCCCGGTGTGTCAGGAGACTCACAAAGTGACAATAACGGAGCTGATCCAGATTTCCTGCGTCATGACGACATTACTAAAATGTGGGCGGGCTTTACACCCACGGGCCAATCAGAAACGTTGCTGTCAGAAACAATGAGACGTGTTTTGGTATTTTGAGCAAAACACATCATAGACATGTTTTTTATATATTTGTATATATCTGAGACCCATAATATATGCCTATAAATGGTAGGAGATGTTGAACTTACAGCACCGAAGGCCACGGACAGCATGGTCTGCATGCGGCCGTCCTCCACCGCTCCGATCACTCCCTTCTTGTAAACCAGCGAGCCGCCCACCAGGGTCCAGAACTTGATGTGTTTGATTCCCACCGATACAAACTGGGTGTCTGAGTCCGGTCTGAACTCCACCACGAAGATCCGCTCAGCATGGCCGCCTTTACAGGTCACCTTGGTGCCTGGGGGGGGGGGGGGGCAGAGGGCATCTTCAGAGAGGTGGTACTCTGTGGTGCATTTAGAGTACATAATACACAGCAGCTGCTTTAGATCCTTTTACTGAGGCTCGGAGCCTCTGATGACGTCACGGTAGAAACTGGATGAACCTTGTTTTTGGCATTATAACAAAGAGCTGAAGCCTGTTCGCCACCTCCACACGGTGATGGTGTGTTCAGGCTCCACCTACCTTCCTGCCACCTCCACACGGTGATGGTGTGTTCAGGCTCCACCTACCTTCCTGCCACCTCCACACGGTGATGGTGTGTTCCGGCTCCACCTACCTTCCTGCCACCTCCACACGGTGATGGTGTGTTCAGGCTCCACCTACCTTCCTGCCACCTCCACACGGTGATGGTGTGTTCAGGCTCCACCTACCTTCCTGCCACCTCCACACGGTGATGGTGTGTTCAGGCTACCTACCTTCCTGCCACCTCCACACGGTGATGGTGTGTTCAGGCTCCACCTACCTTCCTGCCACCTCCACACGGTGATGGTGTGTTCAGGCTCCACCTACCTTCCTGCCACCTCCACACAGTGATGGTGTGTTCAGGCTCCACGTACCTTCCTGCCACCTCCACACAGTGATGGTGTGTTCAGGCTCCACCTACCTTCCTGCCACCTCCACACGGTGATGGTGTGTTCAGGCTCCACTACCTTCCTGCCACCTCCACACGGTGATGGTGTGTTCAGGCTCCACCTACCTTCCTGCCACCTCCACACGGTGATGGTGTGTTCAGGCTCCACGTACCTTCCTGCCACCTCCACACAGTGATGGTGTGTTCAGGCTCCACGTACCTTCCTGCCACCTCCACACGGTGATGGTGTGTTCAGGCTCCACCCCCACGGACAGCAGCAGCTTCCCTGTGGCGCTGAAGTTAACGTAGCCCACGCCTTTAGCATGAGAGCAGCGCAGGATGGAGAGCGTCTGCTTAGTGAGGGCGTCCCACACATGGATGGAGGGAGAGAGGCCTGTGGGGGAGAACCAGAGACATAGAACCAGAGCACTGAAGAACTAGGAACATAGAACCAGGGCACGCACTGAAGAACTAGGAACCGAAGCATCTCTTAACACAGGACCTAAGGATTCAAGGAGCCTTGGACCAGAGGATCTACGGCGGCACGGTGGGACTTAGGAACCTGGTCCCATATAACTTAGGAAACAAAAAAACATAGGACTGAGGAACCTAAGAACCATTGGACTAGGAAACTAAGTTCCAAAAAGACAAAGGAACCTAATATCCTCATGACTAGATAAACATAGGACGTAGAAACCAAATAAACATAGGATTTGGGAACATAGCAACTATTGGACTTAAAAACACAAGAGTCAGGTGGTCAGGCACTGTGGAACAACACAAGGGAAGGTTTTAAGGAACCAAAAGGGCGAGGAACCCAAGGTAATGAGCAGAAAAGGACTGGGGGAAACTTAAGAAATGAAGCACTTAGTAAGGAACCAAGAACAGAGAAACAGCAGAACAACGTAAACACAAAATGAAAGAGTTTATGGGCCAAGGAACCAGAGAGCCAAGGATTCAAGGACAGAGGAGGTAAGGAAGGAGAACCAAAGGAACCGAGGAGAGGAGGTGCTGAGTATCAGGGAGACTAACAGGCTAATATTCAAGAGGGGGGAGATGGGGGGAACCATCTTATATTTAAGGACCAGGTTCTACTCTTAGGGACCGACATGCTTATTCAACAGAGAAACTGGTGAGTGTTTGGGATTCAGAGAGGAACCTCTAAACTGCATCTGAACACAGTTACAGAACCTTATTCACGCCTGGGGCCAAGATCACATCCAGTCTGAACAGTTACAGAACCTTATTCACGCCTGGGGCCACGATCACATCCAGTCTGAACACAGTTACAGAGAACCTTATTCACGCCTGGGGCCACGATCACATCCTGTCTGAACACAGTTACAGAACCTTATTCACGCCTGGGGCCACGATCACATCCTGTCTGAACACAGTTACAGAGAACCTTATTCACGCCTGGGGCCACGATCACATCCTGTCTGAACACAGTTACAGAACCTTATTCACGCCTGGGGCCACGATCACATCCTGTCTGAACACAGTTACAGAACCTTATTCACGCCTGGGGCCACGATCACATCCTGTCTGAACACAGTTACAGAACCTTATTCACGCCTGGTGGCCACGATCACATCCTGTCTGAACACAGTTACAGAGAACCTTATTCACGCCTGGGCCAGATCACATCCTGTCTGAACACAGTTACAGAGAACCTTATTCACTCCTGAGGCCACGATCACATCCTGTCTGAACACAGTTACAGAGAACCTTATTCACGCCTGAGGCCACGATCACATCCAGTCTGAACAGTTACAGAACCTTATTCACGCCTGGGGCCACGATCACATCCTGTCTGAACACAGTTACAGAACCTTATTCACGCCTGGGGCCACGATCACATCCTGTCTGAACACAGTTACAGAACCTTATTCACGCCTGGGGCCACGATCACATCCTGTCTGAACACAGTTACAGAACCTTATTCACGCCTGAGGCCACGATCACATCCTGTCTGAACACAGTTACAGAGAACCTTATTCACGCCTGAGGCCACGATCACATCCAGTCTGAACAGTTACAGAACCTTATTCACGCCTGAGGCCACGATCACATCCTGTCTGAACACAGTTACAGAACCTTATTCACGCCTGGGCCACGATCACATCCTGTCTGAACACAGTTACAGAACCTTATTCACGCCTGGGCCACGATCACATCCTGTCTGAACACAGTTACAGAACCTTATTCACGCCTGGGCCACGATCACATCCTGTCTGAACACAGTTACAGAGAACCTTATTCACGCCTGGGGCCACGATCACATCCTGTCTGAACACAGTTACAGAGAACCTTATTCACTCCTGAGGCCACGATCACATCCTGTCTGAACACAGTTACAGAGAACCTTATTCACGCCTGGGCCAGATCACATCCTGTCTGAACACAGTTACAGAACCTTATTCACGCCTGGGGCCACGATCACATCCTGTCTGAACACAGTTACAGAACCTTATTCACGCCTGAGGCCAAGATCACATCCTGTCTGAACACAGTTACAGAACCTTATTCACGCCTGAGGCCACGATCACATCCTGTCTGAACACAGTTACAGAACCTTATTCACGCCTGAGGCCACGATCACATCCTGTCTGAACACAGTTACAGAGAACCTTATTCACGCCTGGGGCCACGATCACATCCTGTCTGAACACAGTTACAGAGAACCTTATTCACGCCTGAGGCCACGATCACATCCTGTCTGAACACAGTTACAGAACCTTATTCACGCCTGGGGCCACGATCACATCCTGTCTGAACACAGTTACAGAGAACCTTATTCACGCCTGGGGCCACGATCACATCCTGTCTGAACACAGTTACAGAACCTTATTCACACCTGAGGCCACGATCACATCCTGTCTGAACACAGTTACAGAACCTTATTCACTCCTGAGGCCACGATCACATCCTGTCTGAACACAGTTACAGAGAACCTTATTCACGCCTGAGGCCACGATCACATCCTGTCTGAACACAGTTACAGAACCTTATTCACACCTGAGGCCACGATCACATCCTGTCTGAACACAGTTACAGAGAACCCTATTCACGCCTGAGGCCAACGATCACATCCTGTCTGAACACAGTTACAGAGAACCTATTCACACCGGGGCCACGATCACATCCTGTCTGAACACAGTTACAGAGAACCTTATTCACACCTGGGCCACGATCACATCCTGTCTGAACACAGTTACAGAGAACCCTATTCACGCCTGAGGCCACGATCACATCCTGTCTGAACACAGTTACAGAACCTTATTCACACCTGAGGCCACGATCACATCCTGTCTGAACACAGTTACAGAACCTTATTCACACCTGAGGCCACGATCACATCCTGTCTGAACACAGTTACAGAGAACCTTATTCACGCCTGAGGCCACGATCACATCCTGTCTGAACACAGTTACAGAGAACCTTATTCACGCTGGGGCCACGATCACATCCTGTCTGAACACAGTTACAGAACCTTATTCACTCCTGAGGCCACGATCACATCCTGTCTGAACACAGTAACAGAGAACCTTATTCACGCCTGGGGCCACGATCACATCCTGTCTGAACACAGTTACAGAACCTTATTCACGCCTGGGGCCACGATCACATCCTGTCTGAACACAGTTACAGAGAACCTTATTCACGCCTGAGGCCACGATCACATCCTGTCTGAACACAGTTACAGAGAACCTTATTCACGCCTGGGGCCACGATCACATCCTGTCTGAACACAGTTACAGAGAACCTTATTCACACCTGAGGCCACGATCACATCCTGTCTGAACACAGTTACAGAACCTTATTCACGCCTGGGCACGATCACATCCTGTCTGAAACAGTTACAGAGAACCTTATTCACCCTGGGCCACGATCACATCCTGTCTGAACACAGTTACAGAGAACCTTATTCACGCCTGGGGCCACGATCACATCCTGTCTGAACACAGTTACAGAGAACCTTATTCACGCCTGGGCCACGATCACATCCTGTCTGAACACAGTTACAGAGAACCTTATTCACGCCTGAGGCCACGATCACATCCTGTCTGAACACAGTTACAGAGAACCTTATTCACACCTGAGGCCACGATCACATCCTGTCTGAACACAGTTACAGAAACCTTATTCACGCCTGAGGCCACGATCACATCCTGTCTGAACACAGTTACAGAACCTTATTCACGCCTGAGGCCACGATCACATCCTGTCTGAACACAGTTACAGAACCTTATTCACGCCTGAGGCCACGATCACATCCTGTCTGAACACAGTTACAGAGAACCTTATTCACGCCTGGGCCACGATCACATCCTGTCTGAACACAGTTACAGAGAACCTTATTCACGCCTGGGGCCACGATCACATCCTGTCTGAACACAGTTACAGAACCTTATTCACACCTGGGGCCACGATCACATCCTGTCTGAACACAGTTACAGAACCTTATTCACGCCTGGGGCCACGATCACATCCTGTCTGAACACAGTTACAGAGAACCTTATTCACGCCTGGGGCCACGATCACATCCTGTCTGAACACAGTTACAGAGAACCTTATTCACGCCTGAGGCCACGATCACATCCTGTCTGAACACAGTTACAGAGAACCTTATTCACGCCTGGGGCCACGATCACATCCTGTCTGAACACAGTTACAGAGAACCTTATTCACGCCTGAGGCCACGATCACATCCTGTCTGAACACAGTCAGAGAACCTTATTCACGCCTGGGGCCACGATCACATCCTGTCTGAACACAGTTACAGAGAACCTTATTCACGCCTGGGGCCACGATCACATCCTGTCTGAACACAGTTACAGAGAACCTTATTCACGCCTGAGGCCACGATCACATCCTGTCTGAACACAGTTACAGAGAACCTTATTCACGCCTGGCCACGATCACATCCTGTCTGAACACAGTTACAGAGAACCTTATTCACACCTGGGCCACGATCACATCCTGTCTGAACACAGTTACAGAGACCTTATTCACGCCTGGGCCACGATCACATCCTGTCTGAACACAGTTACAGAGAACCTTATTCACACCTGAGGCCACGATCACATCCTGTCTGAACACAGTTACAGAACCTTATTCACGCCTGAGGCCACGATCACATCCTGTCTGAACACAGTTACAGAGAACCTTATTCACGCCTGAGGCCACGATCACATCCTGTCTGAACACAGTTACAGAGAACCTTATTCACGCCTGAGGCCACGATCACATCCTGTCTGAACACAGTTACAGAGAACCTTATTCACGCTGAGGCCACGATCACATCCTGTCTGAACACAGTTACAGAGAACCTTATTCACGCCTGGGCCACGATCACATCCTGTCTGAACACAGTTACAGAGAACCTTATTCACGCCTGAGGCCACGATCACATCCTGTCTGAACACAGTTACAGAGAACCTTATTCACGCCTGGGGCCACGATCACATCCTGTCTGAACACAGTTACAGAGAACCTTATTCACGCCTGAGGCCACGATCACATCCTGTCTGAACACAGTTACAGAGAACCTTATTCACGCCTGGGGCCACGATCACATCCTGTCTGAACACAGTTACAGAGAACCTTATTCACGCCTGAGGCCACGATCACATCCTGTCTGAACACAGTTACAGAGAACCTTATTCACGCCTGGGGCCACGATCACATCCTGTCTGAACACAGTACAGAGAACCTTATTCACACCTGAGGCCACGATCACATCCTGTCTGAACACAGTTACAGAGAACCTTATTCACGCCTGGGGCCACGATCACATCCTGTCTCCTGAAGTCAAGACGCAAAATAACTCCAAACCACAGGTAGTGAAGTTGGAGAGTGGCAAACTGCTGAAATGGAAAGTGTCACCTTTTGCATAATTAGCTTCTGCTATCTGTTGTGGTGTACCCCAAGGCTCTGATTTAGGCCCTTTTGTATAATAACATGCCTCTTTATGTTTGGTTTAATCTAATAATAACATTAATTTAAACAGGAAAAGGTACTTTAGCTTTGTGGAACCTGGATAATTGTTTATTATAGAGAAAGAGTTCTAGGTAACAGAGGAAATGCTAAAAGTGGTGTTTTAGCATTTAGTATGTGCTTACTTTGAAACAAAGGCTAATGTACGTGGGATAATGTGTAATGAGTTAAACACACCATCAGACCCTGCTTTATAAAGACCCTCTGAATCACAGTCTTACCACCAACAACACCAACATACAGTAACACTAAGGTTAGCCCGGCTAGCTTAGCATGCTTCCGCTAATCAAGGCTTCTCCTTTAGTTTCTCGACGGCCATGCTCACACTAAAACAGAGACGTTAGAAAACTGTGTTTACAGAAGCTCCACCCACACTAAGGCTTCAGACTGAAGAGTAAACATATGTTCTATGGATCAGAAAATAATCATGTCAGCAACATGAAGCAGGAACCTGGCTTCATCACATGTTCATGTTTCTGTGATAGAAACGGGTTCTTAAAGTGTTTTTCTAAGTAGTGTCTTGCTTTAAATCAGGGGGGTCAAACTCACTTTCACCGCGGGCCACATCAGCATTAAGGTTGCATTCAAAGGGCCGGTTGTAACTTTAAGACTATATAATATATATAAATGATGTATATATTACATGATTGCCTCTTCATTGGATTATTATCGGATAGGGTAATAACTTCCCTAGAAGTCTGGGGCAAATAATTGCAAGACTCTTCAGTGTCACAAAATGAGATGCATTGTTAGACATGTAGTTTATGGGCAACGTGCTTCTGTAAAGCGGCATGTAACCGTATAATTAATGCATTATATTCTTTGCAACTCTTGCAGCCATAACATGAAGTCGCAGGCCTTGAGTTTGACCCCCTGCTTTAAATGATCATTTGTTTTTATAAGTCCAGTTTCCTGTGGTTAGTGTGAATGGAGTCCCAGAGTGTTTTCATCAGACCTGTGGGGGGGGGGGCGAGCTACAAACAGACCGCTGATACTCACCGAACACCTCCGCCTCTACTCAGCCAACGACACGGGGACACGGTAACACGTTAAACATTAAACTCTTCAGCATGTAAACAGGTGATCGATGAGGGGCAGCAGGACTCACCTGGCAGGTCAGCGAGGTCACCTGGGGATGAGGTGAGGCGTGACAATGAGGAAGCCGTGGAAAAGAAAAGAAGGGCAATGGGCAAAAAGCATTGTGGTCATGCATGAGAAAAACATGGCTTTAATATGTGGAAACAGAAAGTCTGTAACACTGTAGCTAGCTGAAGAAGCTAACACTGGAGCTAGCTGAAGAAGCTAACACTGTAGCTAGCTGAAGAAGCTAACACTGGAGCTAGCTGAAGAAGCTAACATTGTAGCTGAAGAACCTAAAACGGTAGATAGCTGAAAAAAGCTAACACTGTAGCTAGCTGAAGAAGCTAACACTGTAGCTAGCTGAAGAAGCTAACACTGTAGCTAGCTGAAGAAGCTAACACTGTAGCTAGCTGAAGAAGCTAACACTGTAGCTAGCTGAATGAGCTAATAGGAAGTGACTGGCCTCACCGATCTGTCCCGTGGCGATGATGTTTTGGTATTTCGGATGCTGGTTGACGGTCAGACACAGGATGTCGTCTGTGTGCTCCAGGTAGAAACTCTGCGTTCCTGTTAGGAAACAGGAAGTCCACAGCAAGTCAACAGCAGAGTTCATCATGAACAGCGCTGTGTGTGTGTGTGTGTGTGTGTGTGTGTGTGTGTGTGTGTTTGTCTGTGCAACCCAGTCTCACGGCATTTCGTGTTATAGTCACAAAATGTAATCTATTGATTCGTGTTCACCAACACGATTTCCCCATTTTTTTCGTGTCACACAGAACGATTTTAAAAGCAATGTATTTCTATTGGTAGTTGTTTCATGCCTGTTATACAATTAAAAATAAAAGGGTTAGGGTTAGGCTTAGGGTAAGATATTGAGTCGAAAAATGTTTTTATGAACCACACAGCTTCCGGTCTTCCAAGACCCGACCGGACAAAAAGACGTGGTGCAGGCACGAAACACACTACCAATAGAAATACATTGCTTTTCAAATCGTTCTGTGTGACACGAATTTCTT
>JASDAP010000058.1:628856-668856 GCA_031216635.1 Dissostichus eleginoides
AACATCCTGAGTCTCTCAACATCCTGAGTCTCACAGGGAACTCTCAACATCCTGAGTCTCTCTGGGAACTCTCAACATCCTGAGTCTCTCAACATCCTGAGTCTCACTGGGAACTCTCAACATCCTGAGTCTCTCTGGGAACTCTCAACATCCTGAGTCTCTCTGGGAACTCTCAACATCCTGAGTCTCACAGGGAACTCTCAACATCCTGAGTCTCTCTGGGAACTCTCAACATCCTGAGTCTCTCTGGGAACTCTCAACATCCTGAGTCTCTCTGGGAACTCTCAACATCCTGAGTCTCTCTGGAACTCTCAACATCCTGAGTCTCTCTGGGAATTCTCAACATCCTGAGTCTCTCAACATCCTGAGTCTCTCTGGGAACTCTCAACATCCTGAGTCTCTCTGGGAACTCTCAACATCCTGAGTCTCTCAACATCCTGAGTCTCTCAACATCCTGAGTCTCTCTGGGAATTCTCAACATCCTGAGTCTCTCTGGGCCTCTCAACATCCTGAGTCTCTCTGGGAAACTCTCAAATCCTGAGTCTCTCTCTGAGTCTCTCAACATCCTGAGTCTCTCTGGGAACTCTCAACATCCTGAGTCTCTCAACATCCTGAGTCTCTCTGGAATCTCAACATACTGAGTCTCTCTGGGAACTCTCCAAAATCCTGAGTCTCTCAACATCCTGATCTCTCTGGGAATTCTCAACATACTGAGTCTCTCTGGGAACTCTCAACATCCTGAGTCTCTCAAAGTCCTGAGTCTCTCTGGGAATTCTCAACATACTGAGTCTCTCTGGGAACTCTCAACATCCTGAGTCTCTCAACATCCTGAGTCTCTCTGGAACTCTCACATCCTGAGTCTCTCTGGGAACTCTCAACATCCTGAGTCTCCAGGAACTCCAACATCCTGAGTCTCTCAACATCCTGAGTCTCTCTGGGAACTCTCAACATCCTGAGTCTCTCTGGGAACTCTCAACATCCTGAGTCTCTCAACATCCTGAGTCTCTCTGGGAACTCTCAACATCCTGAGTCTCTCTGGGAACTCTCAACATCCTGAGTCTCTCAACATCCTGAGTCTCTCTGGGAACTCTCAACATCCCGAGTCTCACAGGGAACTCTCAACATCCTGAGTCTCTCAGGGAACTCTCAACATCCTGAGTCTCTCAACATCCTGAGTCTCTCAGGGAACTCTCAACATCCTGAGTCTCTCAACATCCTGAGTCTCTCACTGGGAACTCTCAACATCCTGAGTCTCTCTGGGAACTCTCAACATCCTGAGTCTCTCTGGGAACTCTCAACATCCTGAGTCTCTCTGGGAACTCTCAACATCCTGAGTCTCACAGGGAACTCTCAACATCCTGAGTCTCTCTGGGAACTCTCAACATCCTGAGTCTCACAGGGAACTCTCAACATCCTGAGTCTCTCTGGGAACTCTCAACATCCTGAGTCTCACAGGGAACTCTCAACATCCTGAGTCTCTCTGGGAACTCTCAACATCCTGAGTCTCACAGGGAACTCTCAACATCCTGAGTCTCACAGGGAACTCTCAACATCCTGAGTCTCTCAGGGAACTCTCAACATCCTGAGTCTCACTGGGAACTCTCAACATCCTGCACGACGAGTCTCACTGCAGCTGTACACTGTCCCCACCATGTGCAATACCATCATTACACACACTCTGCTATATAACATGAGCAATATAATTATTATTAATAATGTTATTTAATAGCGTGCAATTACGTATCTGCCACTAGGTTTTTTTTGCACTACTAAACACTGCAGTTTTTTCCATGAATGATGTGACCGTCTGTTTCCTGTTAGTGTACAGTTTGATTATCATGCTGCTGTGTTTATTGTATTTTTGGAACTCTGGCACAACAATTTTCTTCGGGATAAATAAAGTCTTATCTTATCTTGAGAACAGTTGGAAATAATGCTTTGAACTCCAGGAACAAAAGATAAACCTTTCAACCCCACTGAGAGGGGGGGACAGATTTCACTCCATGATTACTGAATAACATGAAGCACTGACCTCCACCAGCTTCTTCTTCTTGCTCACGTTGTTCTTCAGAAGCTTCTCAGGCAGCGGAGCAGCACGACTCACTGGAGGCCTGCAGGACGCAGGAGGCAGGAGGCAGGAAGCAGGAAACAGGAGGCAGAGGCAGGAAGCAGGAGGCAGGAAGCAGGAAACAGGAGGCAGGAAGCAGGAAGCAGGAGGCAGGAAGCAGGACGAAGGAGGCAGGAGGCAGGAAGCAGGAAGCAGGAGGCAGGAAGCAGGACGCAGGAAGCAGGAAACAGGAGGCAGGAGGCAGGAAACAAGAGGCAGGAGACAGGAGGCAGGAAGCAGGAAACAGGAGGCATGAAGCAGGAGGCAGGAAGCAGGAAGCAAGAAGCAGGAAGCAGGAGGCAGGAAGCAGGAAACAAGAGGCAGGAGACAGGAAGCAGGAAACAGGAGGCAGGAAGCAGGAAACAGGAAGCAGGAAACAGGAAGCAGGAAGCAGGAGGCAGGAAACAGGAGGCAGGAAGCAGGAGGCAGGAGGCAGGAAGCAGGACGCAGGAAACAGGAGGCAGGAGGCAGGAAACAAGAGGCAGGAGACAGGAAGCAGGAAACAGGAGGCAGGAAACAGGAGGCAGGAAGCAGGAAACAAGAGGCAGGAGACAGGAAGCAGGAAACAGGAGGCAGGAAGCAGGAAACAGGAAGCAGGAAACAGGAAACAGGAAACAAGAAACAGGATTCAGGAAACTGTGTGTGCGTGTGTGTATGTGTGTGTGTGTGTGTGTGTGTGTGTGTGTGTGTACCTCTCCTCCACAGGCACTTCTCGGTGCTGAAGGTGAGGTCTGGTTCCCGTCATGTTCCTGATGCTCGCAGAGTAGATCTTAGTGATGTAATCCACCGCCTTCTCCCGCGCCACGTCGCTGTCGTAGCCTGAAACACAGCCAGGTCCTGTCAGGACAAACTGAGGGCAGATTTAACCCACAGCCAGGTCCTGTCAGGACAAACTGAGGGCAGATTTAACCCACAGCCAGGTCCTGTCAGGACAAACTGAGGGCAGATTTAATCCACAGCCAGGTCCTGTCAGGACAAACTGAGGGCAGATTTAACCCACGCGTCCGTTTAGTTAGGGTACGTCAGCTGCTATAATCAATATCATAGGATTTCTGATTCCGATCCTGTAAAAAAGTTTAGTTTTTCAGAATAAAAGCTCTGAAGGCGGAAGCTTTTCTTAACAATTGCAGGTTTAGATTCTCGTAATGTTGGAACTTCTCTCATTAGATATCAGGTCAGATTTTCACAATAAAAGCTCTGAAGGTGGAAACATCGCCTAGTATAAACAACTGTCCCTTTTTCAGAATAAAAGCTCTGAATGTAGAAACTTCTCAAAAGTCAGGCCTTCAGAATAAGAGCTCACCCCCGTCCTCCTCCGGGTCGTCGTCGGACTCCTCGCTGTCCACAGCTCGGCTCTCTCTGCTCTCCTTGTGGCCTCCTCCTGGCTCTCGGGTCCAGATCATCAGCGCCGTGTCGCCCCCCCCCACCGACAGCAGCAGCGAGTCGTCGTTGGACCAGCGCACGTTCGTCACGTTGGAGCTGTGACCCACGTACTTCTTAAACTTAGCAAACTGGCCCTGAACACAGAGGAGGGGTTACAGGAATACTGCTCTGACCCTGCTTCTCATGTATTCAGCATTTATTCAACCAGAAAGATCCCGGTGGTTGTGTAACGAACAAACGTTTAAATTAACACTTAGCTTCCAGTGCTAACACTTAGCTTCGACTGCTAACAGTTAGCTTCTACTGCTAACAGTTAGCTTCTTCTGCCAACACTTAACTTCTACTGCTAACAGTTCATTTAAACTGCTAACACTTAGCTTCCAGTGCTAACAGTTAGCTTCTACTGCTAAAACGTAACTTCTACTGCTAACAGTTAGCTTCTTCTGCCAACACTTAACTTCTACTACTAACAGTTAGCCTCTACTGCTAACAGTTAACTTCCACTGCTAACAGCTGTGTTTATCATCCTTTCCAGCATGTTTTTTTAAATCCCAGCCGACAGATCTCACCCGTGAGGGGAAGCTGAACAGTTTGAGGAACCCGAAGTCGTCCCCGGTGGCGAGCAGCTGGCGGTCCTTATTGAGCGAGGCTGCGTTCAGGAGGCCGAGCGATGGCCACGCCCCCTCACAGGTAGCCCCCGCCCCCTCACAGGTAGACCACGCCCCCTCACAGGTGGGACCCAGCACAGACGTCCAGCTAGCCCACTCCAGCTTCTCAAACTGAAACACAAAGAGGAGGTGAGGATCTGCAGGAAGTGAGACTGGAGGAGCTCACCTCCTGCAGATCTACACACATCCTTTACTCAGGTAGAAGTACACACATCCTGTACTCAAGTAGAAGTACACACATCCTGTACTCAGGTAGAAGTACACACATCCTGTACTCAGGTAGAAGTACACACATCCTTTACTCAGGTAGAAGTACACACATCCTGTACTCAAGTAGAAGTACACACATCCTGTACTCAGGTAGAAGTACACACATCCTGTACTCAGGTAGAAGTACACACATCCTGTACTCAAGTAGAAGTACACACATCCTGTACTCAGGTAGAAGTACACACATCCTGTACTCAAGTAGAAGTACACACATCCTGTACTCAGGTAGAAGTACACACATCCTGTACTCAAGTAGAAGTACACACATCCTGTACTCAAGTAGAAGTACACACATCCTTTACTCAGGTAGAAGTACACACATCCTGTACTCAAGTAGAAGTACACACATCCTGTACTCAGGTAGAAGTACACACATCCTGTACTCAGGTAGAAGTACACACATCCTGTACTCAGGTAGAAGTACACACATCCTGTACTCAAGTAGAAGTACACACATCCTGTACTCAGGTAGAAGTACACACATCCTGTACTCAAGTAGAAGTACAACACACACCTGTACTCAGTACACACATCCTGTACTCAAGTTAATCTGTACTTAAAAAAAGTACTGAGGGTTTATGTTAAGCTGAGTGGTGTTGAATACAGCGTATTTCTGATATCCATTAATGGTCACATGGTTAGCTATATGATGACATATGATGTGTGTTACTGAGTTGGGTCAAACAGTTAGAGACAATGGTCGTTCTGAATTATCAATAGATGTATTCATTTGAAGTGAGCTGACACCGAGTTCAGAGAAGGCCTCAGGTTATAAAAACAGTTAACCTTTGTTAGTTAACTACTCCTAAAGATGTCATGAGATGATGACGTTTAAACATATCGGGTATAGCTTTCAGAGAGAAACACATGTGTGGTAGGCTGCATGATCAAATGTGTGTGCGTTAAACAAATAAAGGCTACAAACAAACAAGTAGAAGTACAGATACTGACCTCCCTTTATATTAATAGATCAATAATGTCATTGTTAGCTAATGAATGTTTCCATGCTGAACAACGGCAACATGACAACGTTTTCATTGGTCCCTCTTCTTTAGAGAAGACCAGGAAATGATGGATACACGGATCGTGTTCAAATCAATAGGCACGCAATGACTCTAAATAATAATGATCACGCCACCAAACACACATTCAAACTAAAGGAACCAGCCTGTTTGGAAAATGTAAGAAGTAGAAAGTACAGGTATTTGGGTTCAACATGTGAGAAGTAGAAAGTTCAGGTATTTGGGTTCAACATGGAAGAAGTAGAAAGTTCAGGTATTTGGGTTCAACATGGAAGAAGTAGAAAGTTCAGGTATTTGAGTTCAACATGGAAGAAGTAGAAAGTTCAGGTATTTGGGTTCAACATGGAAGAAGTAGAAAGTACAGGTATTTGGGTTCAACATGTAAGAAGTAGAAAGTACAGGTATTTGGGTTCAACATGTAAGAAGTAGAAAGTTCAGGTATTTGGGTTCAACATGGAAGAAGTAGAAAGTTCAGGTATTTGGGTTCAACATGGAAGAAGTAGAAAGTTCAGGTATTTGGGTTCAACATGTAAGAAGTAGAAAGTACAGGTATTTGGGTTCAACATGTAAGAAGTAGAAAGTTCAGGTATTTGGTTCAACATGTAAGAGAAAGTACAGGTATTTGGGTTCAATGGAGAAGTAGAAAGTTCAGGTATTTGGGTTCAACATGGAAGAAGTAGAAAGTGCAGGTATTTGGGTTCAACATGGAAGAAGTAGAAAGTAGAAAGTCCTCTGTGCAGACTATTCTATTTACATGTATATAGACTTTTTGCACTACTTTTTATTTTATTTTGTATGTTATTATATATGCTGCATCGTTGGAGGAGCTCAGGTCAGAATCATTTCATTGCCATTTCTTCTCTGTAGCTGCTGAGCATCTGATGATAAAACCTTTGAATCTTGATTCTTTGAAAACTGACCTCGGCCACGCTGATGCTCTGCTTCCGGCCTCGCGGCGCCTCGAAGAACAGCTGCTCTTTGTTTCCCGTGTTCACCTGCAGCAGCTTACCTGCAGGGGACACAGCTCCATGCTTAGCAGGACATACATTTCACTTTCTGTTTCTCAACATTCTGGGACTTCAATCTCAGAGAATATTAGTTTTGTTTTTCTCTTACATTCATGACTCAATCTTGGAAGTTTTACCCCCTTGCCTCGATCTGTATCTTGACCTTCACTGGCCTTCAGCCATAGATACATGGGATATTTCATGATGTGATTGTGTCTTTATTATCTGCGCAGACAGATTGGAATTAGCGCCCTGGCTAACAGTTCGTTTTTACCGCCAACTATTAGACTCCACTGCTAACCCTTAGCTTCGACTGCTGACGTTTAGCGTATACTGCTATCAGCTAGCTTCTACTGCTAACATTTAGCTTCTACTGCTATACGTTAGCGTATACTGCCAACATTTAGCATATATTGCTATCATTTAGCTTCTACTGCTAACATTTAGCTCAGACTGCAATAATTTAGCTTCTACTGCCAACATTGAGCTTCTACTGCTATAAGTTAGCTTCTATTGCTAACATTTAGCGTATACTGCTATCATTTAGCTTCTTCTTTTAACTTCTAGACTGTACTTCAAACAGTTGAGTTCTTCTGCAAACCGTTAGCATGTTGGCGTAGCATTACCTGCAAACCGTTAGCATGTTAGTGTAGCATGTTAGCGTAGCATGACCTGCAAACCATTAGCATGTTAGCGTAGCATGACCTGCAAACCATTAGCATGTTAGCGTAGCATGACCTGCAAACCGTTAGCCTGTTAGCGTAGCCTTACCTCTGGAGTCCCAGTCGATGTGTGTGATGTAGCTTCCCGCCCCTTTGCAGATTCCCACCCTCTTGCTGGTCAGAACGTTGTAGATGTCCACGAAGGAGTCGTGCGACGCCACGGCCAGGTACTTCCCGGAGTCTGAAACACAAACAGCTGATGGTCACAGACGGACCAATCACACGCCGCCTCCTCACACCTGCGTGGTGCATTCAGGTACCTTGGGAGAAGCGGATGTCCGAGATGAGCTCCCTGCGGTGGTGGAAGGTCACCATGTCCTCCAGCGTGTCAGCGTTCACCACCAGGAAGCTGCCGTCGCTCAGACCCACGGCTAGCGCCTTCCCGTCCGGAGAGAAGGCGCAGCAGCGACCTCCTGGGGGGGAGAGAGACTCTTTAATGAGAGGAACCATGAAGACACAACAAGTAGTCTTTACTAAGAGGAACCATGAAGATACAACTACAACAAGTAGCCTTTAATGAGAGGAACCATGAAGACACAACAAGTAGTCTTTAATGAGAGGAACCATGAAGATACAACAAGTAGTCTTTACTAAGAGGAACCATGAAGATACAACTGAAAAACCTCAAAATTCTGACTTTTTCACAAAATTCTGACTTTTTCACAAAATCTCAAAATTCTGACTTTTTCTCAAAATCTCAAAATTCTGACTTTTTCTCAAAATCTCAAAATTCTGACAATTTCTCAAAATTCGGACTTTTTTCGAAAGATCTCTAAATTCGGACTTTTTTCGAAAGATCTCTAAATTCGGACTTTTTCACAAAATTCGGACTTTTTCACAAAATTCTGAAATTTTTTCTTTCTAAAAATCTCAAAATTCTGACTTTTTCACAAAATCTCAAAATTCTGACATTTTCACAAAATCTCCGAATTTTGTGAAAGTCAGAATTTAGAGATCTTTCGAAAAAAGTCCGAATTTTGAAAAAATGTCCGAATTTTGAGAAAATGTCAGCATTTTGAGAAAATGTCAGCATTTTTAGATTTTCAGAAAAAAGTCCGAATTTTGTGAAAAAGTCCGAATTTTGAGATTTTTAGAAAGAAAAAAAAAGTCAGAATTTTGTCAAAAGTCAGAATTTTGTGATTTTGAGAAAAAAAGTCAACATTTTGAGAAAGTCAACATTTTGAGAAAATGTCAACATTTTGAGATTTTGTGAAAGTCAGAATTTTGAGATTTTGTGAAAGTCAGAATTTTTTGATTTTTAGAAAAAGTCAACATTTTGAGAAAAAGTCAGAATTTTTAGCATTTGTGAGCAAGTCAGATTTTTTAGATTTTTAGAAAGAAAAAAAATGAGAATTTTGAGAAAGTCAGAATTTTGTGAAAAAGTCAACATTTTGAGATTTTGTGAAAAATTCCGAATTTTGAGATTTTGTGAAAATGTCAGAATTTTGAGATTCTGAGAAAAATGTCAACGTTGACTTTTTTCTCAAAACCTCAAAATTCTGACTTTCACAAAATTCTGTCTTTTTCACAAAATTCTGACTTTTTCTAAAAATTCTGACTTTTTTTCTAAAAATTCTGACTTTTTTACTCAAAACCTCAAAATTCGGACTTTTTCACAAAATCTCAAAATTCGGACTTTTTCTCAAAATTCTGACTTTTCTGAATACTTGGAAATGTTAATAATCACTGGTCAACAGTCCGGTGAACAGGTGAACTGTGAACAGGTGAACTGGTGAACTCTCTCACCCTTCTTCAGTTTGCGGACAGCTACCATGCGATGATTGGCCGACAGCTCCCAGATCCTCAGGGTTTTGTCGTCGCTGACGGTGGCGCAGACAGGAAGTAGAGGATGAGCCGCCAGACCCCACACCTCCCCCTCCATGTGACCCTGAACACAACATCATAACAACAACAACATGAAACACCAACAGACAGTGAATGCATCACATTGGCTTTTCAAAGACCTTTACCATGCTTTTATCTTCAGTAGACCCGACTACTGTAATTGTGAAGTCAACTTGGAAAATCCTCACAGGAGATCAAAGGGTTAAAAAGTCGGGCTGATTGACAGAGTGGCAGCTGTCTGAAATCATTCCCTAATTACTAATCAGCGTCGCTGCACCTTTAAAAGCACCGCACCTGAAAGAAGGGCTGTAATCAAACTACAGAGGGAGAGAAGGGAGGAGAAGGATCCTCCACAATCCTCCATTACAAACTAAAAAGCGTGCGTCCAGCAGCAGCAACGTCGCGCAGAAGAAACATCAAAGCAGCAGCAACGTCGCGCAGAAGAAACATCAAAGCAGCAGCAACGTCGCGCAGAAGAAACATCAAAGCAGCAGCAACGTCGCGCAGAAGAAACATCAAAGCAGCAGCAACGTCGCGCAGAAGAAACATCAAAGCAGCAGCAATGTCGCGCAGAAGAAACATCAAAGCAGCAGCAACGTCGCGCAGAAGAAACATCAAAGCAGCAGCAATGTCGCGCAGTAGAAACATCAAAGCAGCAGCAACGTCGCGCAGTAGAAACATCAAAGCAGCAGCAACGTCGCGCAGAAGAAACATCAAAGCAGCAGCAATGTCGCGCAGAAGAAACATCAAAGCAGCAGCAACGTCGCGCAGAAAAAACATCAAAGCAGCAGCAACGTCGCGCAGAAAAACATCAAAGCAGCAGCAACGTGCGCAGAAGAAACATCAAAGCAGCAGCAACGTCGCGCAGAAGAAACATCAAAGCAGCAGCAACGTCGCGCAGTAGAAACATCAAAGCAGCAGCAACGTCGCGCAGTAGAAACATCAAAGCAGCAGCAACGTCGCGCAGTAGAAACATCAAAGCAGCAGCAACGTCGCGCAGAAGAAACATCAAAGCAGCAGCAACGTCGCGCAGTAGAAACATCAAAGCAGCAGCAACGTCGCGCAGTAGAAACATCAAAGCAGCAGCAACGTCGCACAGTAGAAACATCAAAGCAGCAGCACTGGTGCAGCCATAAAAAGCTGGAGAGACGAACTGTTTGTTTATTTAAGAGTCATAAAACTTGCCGTGCGTGGCGAACGTTAGAACGTACGTTCTAACGTTCGTGGCGCACGTTAGAACGTACGTTAGAACGTACGTTCTAGTTCATTGTCACTTGTTTGTTTGATGTCCTCGAGCTAAAGCAACATGATTGTTGATTTAAAAACGAATGTGATTAGTTTATTGAGATATGTAGATTGATAAAAACGGGTTAACCCTAAAAAGGCAGTCTATATTTGCATTTCATAGATTTCATAGATTTCATAGATATCATAGATTTCATAGATATCATAGATTTCATAGATATCATAGATTTCATAGATTTCATAGATTTCATAGATATCATAGATTTCATAGATTTCATAGATATCATAGATTTCATAGATTTCATAGATATCATAGATATCATAGATTTCATAGATATCATAGATATCATAGATTTCATAGATTTCATAGATATCATAGATATCATAGATTTCATAGATTTCATAGATTTCATAGATATCATAGATATCAGTTCAAAACTGATTCATAAAAATACACTAAGAAAGAAAAACAATATTCACAAGTGTTAAAAAATATATGTAAAGCTTGTATTTTTGCATTTATTATTTCATGTGCACAGTAATCCTTTTTTATTTTTCATTTAAGGTTTTTCACCTTACCACCTTACTACCTTACCACCTTACTACCTTACCACCTTACCACCTTACTACCTTACCACCTTACCACCTTACTACCTTACTACCTTACCACTACCTTACCACCACCTTACTACCTTACCACCTTACCACCTTACTACCTTACCACCTTACTACCTTACTACCTTACTACCTTACCACCTTACCACCTTACCACCACCTTACTACCTTACCACCTTACCACCTTACTACCTTACTACCTTACCACCACCTTACTACCTTACCACCTTACCACCTTACTACCTTACTACCTTACCACCTTACTACCTTACCACCTTACTACCTTACCACCTTACTACCTTACTACCTTACCACCTTACTACCTTACCACCTTACCACCTTACTACCTTACTACCACCTTACTACCTTACTACCACCCTACTAACTTACTACCTTACCACCTTACTACCTTACTACCACCCTACTAACTTACTACCTTACTACCACCTTACTACCTTACTACCACCCTACTAACTTACTACCTTACCACCTTACTACCTTACTACCTTACCACCTTACTAACTTACTACCTTACTACCTTACTACCACCTTACTACCTTACTACCACCCTACTAACTTACTACCTTACTACCACCCTACTAACTTACTACCTTACTACCTTACTACCACCTTACTACCTTACTACCTTACCACCTTACTACCTTACTACCTTACCACCTTACTACCTTACCACCTTACTACCTTACTACCTTACCACCTTACTACCTTACTACCTTACTACCACCTTACTACCTTACTACCACCCTACTACCTTACTACCTTACTACCACCCTACTAACTTACTACCTTACCACCTTACCACCTTACTACCTTACCACCTTACTACCTTACCACCTTACCACCTTACTACCTTACTACCTTACCACACTACCTTACTACCACCCTACTACCTTACTACCTTACCACCTTACTACCTTACTACCTTACCACCTTACTACCTTACCACCTTACCACCTTACTACCTTACCACCTTACTACCTTACTACCTTACTACCACCCTACTACCTTACTACGTTACCACCTTACCACCTTACTACCTTACTACGTTACTACCTTACCACCTTACTACCCTACCTTACTACCACCCTACTAACTTACTACCTTACTACCTTACCACCTTACCACCTTACTACCTTACCACCTTACTACCTTACTACCTTACTACCTTACTACCTTACCACCTTACCACCTTACCACCTTACCACCTTACTACCTTACCACCTTACCACCTACATATGCTGTACTGCAACAACAAAAACTAAAGTAAAGAAGAACTAAAAAGAAATCAAAGTTGTGGTCATTGTACGAGTGAAACCCAGTGAAACCTCCTATGGACTGTACCATCTGTACCACGGACTGTACCATCCCTTTCAAGCGGGGAAACTGCAAATATACTGAAGAGCTTGACAGTAATAGTGTCTTCTTATTGAAATAAATAAGGGGGCCTCTGACCTGCAGCAGGAGGGTCATGGGGCCGCTCTTATCGATCTCCAGGATCTCTCCGTTCTTGGTGCCCAGCAGGATGTGGCCGTGCCCCAGAGTGATGGCTCTGATGGACGGGTTGTCCTCCAGCAGCAGACCTGATGGAAGTATAGGCAATGCCTGTGTTTTAACATGTTCTTATTAAGTTACGTTTTTATTTATTTTATGAAGATTTGCAGTACTGCACGTTGCATGTTTTTATTCGACTGTATTTACTCGTTTAAAATGACATTAGTTTTAGGGTGACTGATAACTCCCTCGTGGCTCATTGACAGAAATGTCCCTGTTAAATAAGACCTCTCTGAGACCTTTGGAGGCGGGGGACAGCGCGGCCCTCTTGATGGCGTACGTCTTCAGGCATCTCTCGAACATGTCGTCCCACAGCTCCACGATGCCGTCCTTCCCCCCCGTCACAAAGCCCTGGACAGTGAACGCACCACGAGACCGGAAACAAAAACAGGCAGAAATAAAGTGTATTCCTACAGCTCCGTCCAACACGAGGCAATTCAGAGGGCTTTAAAACATGAGACATTAAGAGCCTCCAGAAACATGTTATAACATGGCATTTAAAACATGAATAACAGGGACATGAATAACAGGGACATGAATAACAGGGACATGAATAACAGGGACATGAATAAAAGCCACCGTGTGAGATGAGAATAGTTCAATTCAAAGAAAAAGAAAAGTCTTCTTGCAGGATTTAAAAGTAGTCTTCGTTGCAGAGGACCTGCAGGTTTCTGGGAGTTTGTTCCAGATGTTTGGAGGACAGTAACTGAACTTCTCCAGGTTTAGTTCTGACTCTGGGGACAGAGAGCAGACCTGAAGACCTGAGAGACTGACTCTGGGGACAGAGAGCAGACCTGAAGACCTGAGAGACCTGACTCTGGGGACAGAGAGCAGACCTGAAGACCTGAGAGATCTGACTCTGGGGACAGAGAGCAGACCTGAAGACCTGAGAGATCTGACTCTGGGGACAGAGAGCAGACCTGAGAGATCTGACTCTGGAGACAGAGAGCAGACCTGAAGACCTGAGAGATCTGACTCTGGGGACAGAGAGCAGACCTGAAGACCTGAGAGATCTGACTCTGGGGACAGAGAGCAGACCTGAAGACCTGAGAGATTTGACTCTGGGGACAGAGAGCAGACCTGAAGACCTGAGAGATCTGACTCTGGGGACAGAGAGCAGACCAGAAGACCTGAGAGATCTGACTCTGGGGACAGAGAGCAGACCTGAAGACCTGACTCTGGGGACAGAGAGCAGACCTGAAGACCTGACTCTGGGGACAGAGAGCAGACCTGAAGACCTGAGAGATCTGACTCTGGGGACAGAGAGCAGACCAGAAGACCTGAGAGATCTGACTCTGGGACAGAGAGCAGACCTGAAGACCTGAGAGATCTGACTCTGGGGACAGAGAGCAGACCAGAAGACCTGAGAGATCTGACTCTGGGGACAGAGAGCAGACCAGAAGACCTGAGAGATCTGACTCTGGGGACAGAGAGCAGACCTGAAGACCTGAGAGATCTGACTCTGGGGACAGAGAGCAGACCTGAAGACCTGACTCTGGGGACAGAGAGCAGACCTGAAGACCTGAGAGATCTGACTCTGGGGACAGAGAGCAGACCAGAATACCTGAGAGATCTGACTCTGAGGACAGAAGCAGACCAGAAGACCTGAGAGATCTGACTCTGGGACAGAGAGCAGACCTGAAGACCTGACTCTGGGGACAGAGAGCAGACCTGAAGACCTGAGATCTGACTCTGGGGACAGAGAGCAGACCAGAAGACCTGAGAGATCTGACTCTGGGACAGAGAGCAGACCAGAAGACCTGAGAGATCTGACTCTGGGGACAGAGAGCAGACCTGAAGACCTGAGAGATCTGACTCTGGGGACAGAGAGCAGAAGACCAGAGAGATCTGACTCTGGGGACAGAGAGCAGACCTGAAGACCTGAGAGATCTGACTCTGGGGACAGAGAGCAGACCTGAAGACCTGAGAGATCTGACTCTGGGGACAGAGAGCAGACCTGAAGACCTGAGAGATCTGACTCTGGGGACAGAGAGCAGACCTGAAGACCTGAGAGATCTGGATGGTTCATCATTTAGCAGGAGGTCAGAAATGTATTTTGGGCCCAAACCATTCAATGCTTTATAAACCAGCAGCAGTATTTAGAGATCTATTCTTTGACAGACAGGAAGCCAGTGTAAAGACCTCAGAACTGGACTGATCCACTTTCTTAGTGTTAGTGAGGAACCAGTGTAAAGACCTCAGAACTGGACTGATCCACTTTCTTAGTGTTAGTGAGGAACCAGTGTAAAGACTCAGAACTGGACTGATCCTCTTCTTAGTGTTAGTGAGGAACCAGTGTAAAGACTTCAGAACTGGACTGATCCACTTTCTTAGTGTTAGTGAGGAACCAGTGTAAAGACCTCAGAACTGGACTGATCCACTTTCTTAGTGTTAGTGAGGAACCAGTGTAAAGACCTCAGAACTGGACTGATCCACTTTCTTAGTGTTAGTGAGGAACCAGTGTAAAGACTTCAGAACTGGACTGATCCACTTTCTTAGTGTTAGTGAGGAACCAGTGTAAAGACTTCAGAACTGGACTGATCACTTTCTTAGTGTTAGTGAGGAACCAGTGTAAAGACTTCAGAACTGGACTGATCCTCTTTCTTAGTGTTAGTGAGGAACCAGTGTAAAGACTCAGAACTGGACTGATCCTTTCTTAGTGTTAGTGAGGAACCAGTGTAAAGACCTTCAGAACTGGACTGATCCACTTTCTTAGTGTTAGTGAGGAACCAGTGTAAAGACTTCAGAACTGGACTGATCCTTTCTTAGTGTTAGAGAGGAACCAGTGTAAGACCTCAGAACTGGACTGATCCACTTTCTTAGTGTTAGTGAGGAACCAGTGTAAAGACCTCAGAACTGGACTGATCCACTTTCTTAGTGTTAGTGGGAACCAGTGTAAAGACTTCAGAACTGGACTGCTGATCCACTTTCTTAGTGTTAGTGAGAACCAGTGTAAAGACTTCAGAACTGGACTGATCCACTTTCTTATGTTAGTGAGGAACCAGTGTAAAGGACCTCAGAACTGGACTGATCCACTTTCTTAGTGTTAGTGAGGAACCAGTGTAAAGACCTCAGACTGGACTGATCCACTTTCTTAGTGTTAGTGAGAACCAGTGTAAAGACCTCAAACTGGACTGATCCTCTTTCTTAGTGTTAGTGAGGAACCAGTGTAAAGACCTCAGAACTGGACTGATCCTCTTTCTTAGTGTTAGTTGAGGAACCAGTGTAAACCTCAGGACTGGACTGATCCACTTTCTTAGTGTTAGTGAGGAACAGTGGCGTCGCCTGGCCTGGGCATTCGGGGCTTTAGCCCCGAATGTTTTTTCTGTAGCCCCGGACAATTCTCCCTCAATAATATATACATTACCGTGCTTTACGTGAACCTCATCATGACACAAAGAGACGCAGGGCCGTAATTTCCCTGTTCAGTGAATGCAACAGAGGCAAGACCACAGACCAATCAGAGAGTTGCATGAAATAACCGTTGCTTGTGTCATTCAAGCTCGGCTCTGTGTGTGTGGCAATATAGCGCATTTAGTGTGATAGAGAGAGAGAGGAGAGAGAGAGGAGAGAGAGGGGGAGGGAGGGAGAGAGAGAGAGAGGGAGACCGGTGCCAGCAGGGACCGTGTTGTTAGCATCTGGTTAGCTAGCTGCACTAACGGACATAAGGAGCTGTTTCCACAACAAGCTGGAGGTCCTCTCCTGTCAGACTGAGAGACTCAGTGAGCTAAAGGACTCTCTCCTGTCAGACTGAGAGACTCAGTGAGCTAAAGGACTCTCTCCTGTCAGACTGAGAGACTCAGTGAGCTAAAGGACTCTCTCCTGTCAGACTGAGAGGCTCAGTGAGCTAAAGGACTCTCTCCTGTCAGACTGAGAGGCTCAGTGAGCTAAAGGACTCTCTCCTGTCAGACTGAGAGACTCAGTGAGCTAAAGGACTCTCTCCTGTCAGACTGAGAGGCTCAGTGAGCTAAAGGACTCTCTCCTGTCAGACTGAGAGGCTCAGTGAGCTAAAGGACTCTCTCCTGTCAGACTGAGAGGCTCAGTGAGCTAAAGGACTCTCTCCTGACAGACAGAGAGACTCAGTGAGCTAAAGGACTCTCTCCTGACAGACAGAGAGACTCAGTGAGCTAAAGGACTCCTCCTGACAGACTGAGAGGCTCAGTGAGCTAAAGGACTCTCTCCTGTCGACTGAGAGGCTCATGAGCTAAAGGACTCTCTCCTGACAGACTGAGAGACTCAGTGAGCTAAAGGACTCTCTCCTGACAGACTGAGAGGCTCAGTGAACTAAAGGACTCTCTCCTGACAGACTGAGAGACTCAGTGAGCTAAAGGACTCTCTCCTGTCAGACAGAGAGACTCAGTGAACTAAAGGACTCTCTCCTGACAGACTGAGAGGCTCAGTGAACTAAAGGACTCTCCTGTCAGACTGAGAGGCTCAGTGAGCTAAAGGACTCTCTCCTGTCACTGAGAGACTCAGTGAACTAAAGGACTCTCTCCTGTCAGACTGAGAGACTCAGTGAGCTAAAGGACTCTCTCCTGTCCGATGACTGAGAGACTCAGTGAGCTAAAGGATCTCTCCCTGTCAGACTGAGAGACTCAGTGAGCTAAAGGACTCTCTCCTGACAGACTGAGAGGCTCAGTGAACTAAAGGACTCTCTCCTGTCAGACTGAGAGACTCAGTGAACTAAAGGACTCTCTCCTGTCAGACTGAGAGGCTCAGTGAGCTAAAGGACTCTCTCCTGTCAGACTGAGAGACTCAGTGAGCTAAAGGACTCTCTCCTGACAGTCTGAGAGGCTCAGTGAGCTAAAGGACTCTCTCCTGTCAGACAGAGAGACTCAGTGAGCTAAAGGACTCTCTCCTGTCAGACTGAGAGGCTCAGTGAGCTAAAGGACTCTCTCCTGACAGACTGAGAGACTCAGTGAACTAAAGGACTCTCTCCTGTCAGACTGAGAGACTCAGTGAGCTAAAGGACTCTCTCCTGTCAGACTGAGAGACTCAGTGAGCTAAAGGACTCTCTCCTGTCAGACTGAGAGACTCAGTGAGCTAAAGGACTCTCTCCTGACAGACTGAGAGGCTCAGTGAACTAAAGGACTCTCTCCTGTCAGACTGAGAGACTCAGTGAACTAAAGGACTCTCTCCTGTCAGACTGAGAGGCTCAGTGAGCTAAAGGACTCTCTCCTGTCAGACTGAGAGACTCAGTGAGCTAAAGGACTCTCTCCTGACAGTCTGAGAGGCTCAGTGAGCTAAAGGACTCTCTCCTGTCAGACTGAGAGACTCAGTGAACTAAAGGACTCTCTCCTGTCAGACTGAGAGACTCAGTGAGCTAAAGGACTCTCTCCTGACAGACTGAGAGGCTCAGTGAACTAAAGGACTCTCTCCTGTCAGACTGAGAGACTCAGTGAACTAAAGGACTCTCTCCTGTCAGACTGAGAGGCTCAGTGAGCTAAAGGACTCTCTCCTGTCAGACTGAGAGACTCAGTGAGCTAAAGGACTCTCTCCTGACAGTCTGAGAGGCCCAGTGAGCTAAAGGACTCTCTCCTGTCAGACAGAGAGACTCAGTGAGCTAAAGGACTCTCTCCTGACAGACTGAGAGGCTCAGTGAGCTAAAGGACTCTCTCCTGACAGACTGAGAGACTCAGTGAGCTAAAGGACTCTCTGAGGGTTTAGATACTTAACTTTAGTCTAAGTTATCTCAGTGGGTCTCAAACGGTTTGGTCACAAATTTTTCAAAAGATTATTTTCGCGGCACACCTTCATATGATCATTATAGTTATAAAAAAATAAGAGAATAAATGAAAAACAGTTATGAAATACTATATGGCAGTAAAACAAGAATACAGTTTAAAAGGGGAGTGATTTGTAAAATATCCATAAAGAAAAAGAAATCTGCTTTCATCTGGGTGTTGAGAGATGAATCCATAGATCTATTAGTGTTGCTCTCAAAGTGCACCAGATTGATGCTTTTAACTTCAATATTTAAAAAAATAAATCTTCCTGGGGGAACATCCCCCCGGACCCCCCTAGAGGAGGTGAGGTCTGCCCCCCACTCATAAAAAATAGCACTTTACCCCTGCCTATATGCCGTGAGCTGATAATCGAGCCTTCATTGTAACAGTCGCGGGTGTACTGTGTGTGTGCGTGTGGGGAGTGTTGCAATAGAAAATTCCACTGTAGCGCCATGGACGCCGCCACTGTGGGCTAAGCCCCGAATGTTTTCAGGTCCAGGCGACGCCCCTGGTGAGGAACCAGTGTAAAGACTTCAGAACTGGACTGATCCACTTTCTTAGTGTTAGTGAGGAACCAGTGTAAAGACTTCAGAACTGGACTGATCCACTTTCTTAGTGTTAGTGAGGAACCAGTGTAAAGACTTCAGAACTGGACTGATCCTCTTTCTTAGTGTTAGTGAGGAACCAGTGTAAAGACCTCAGAACTGGACTGATCCTCTTTCTTAGTGTTAGTGAGGAACCAGTGTAAAGACCTCAGAACTGGACTGATCCACTTTCTTAGTGTTAGTGAGGAACCAGTGTAAAGACCTCAGAACTGGACTGATCCACTTCTTAGTGTTAGTGAGGAACCAGTGTAAAGACCTCAGAACTGGACTGATCCACTTTCTTAGTGTTAGTGAGGAACCAGTGTAAAGACCTCAGAACTGGACTGATCCACTTTCTTATTGTTAGTGAGGAACCAGTGTAAAGACTTCAGAACTGGACTGATCCACTTTCTTAGTGTTAGTGAGGAACCAGTGTAAAGACCTCAGAACTGGACTGATCCACTTTCTTAGTGTTAGTGAGGAACCAGTGTAAAGACCTCAGAACTGGACTGATCCACTTTCTTATTGTTAGTGAGGAACCAGTGTAAAGACTTCAGAACTGGACTGATCCACTTTCTTAGTGTTAGTGAGGAACCAGTGTAAAGACTTCAGAACTGGATTGATCCTCTTTCTTAGTGTTAGTGAGGAACCAGTGTAAAGACCTCAGAACTGGACTGATCCACTTTCTTAGTGTCAGTGAGGAACCAGTGTAAAGACTTCAGAACTGGACTGATCCACTTTCTTAGTGTCAGTGAGGAACCAGTGTAAAGACTTCAGAACTGGACTGATCCACTTTCTTAGTGTTCGTGAGGAACCAGTGTAAAGACCTCAGAACAGGACTGATCCACTTTCTTACTGTCAGTGAGGAACCAGTGTAAAGACTTCAGAACTGGACTGATCCACTTTCTTAGTGTCAGTGAGGAACCAGTGTAAAGACTTCAGAACTGGACTGATCCACTTTCTTAGTGTTAGTGAGGAACCAGTGTAAAGACCTCCGAACAGGACTGATCCTCTTTCTTAGTGTTAGTGAGGAACCAGTGTAAAGACTTCAGAACTGGACTGATCCTCTTTCTTAGTGTTAGTGAGGAACCAGTGTAAAGACCTCAGAACTGGACTGATCCACTTTCTTAGTGTTAGTGAGGAACCAGTGTAAAGACCTCAGAACTGGACTGATCCACTTTCTTAGAGTTAGTGAGGAACCAGTGTAAAGACCTCAGAACTGGACTGATCCACTTTCTTAGTGTTAGTGAGGAACCAGTGTAAAGACCTCAGAACTGGACTGATCCACTTTCTTAGTGTTAGTGAGGAACCAGTGTAAAGACCTCAGAACTGGACTGATCCACTTTCTTAGTGTTAGTGAGGAACAGTGTAAGACCCAGAACTGGACTGATCCACTTTCTTAGTGTTAGTGAGGAACCAGTGAAAGACCTCAGAACAGGACTGATCCACTTTCTTAGTGTTAGTGAGGACTCGAACAGCGTTCAGTCATAAAGTCTAAACTCTGCTGCAGCTCTCAGTGTAGCGTCAAATATAATCTAACTCTACCCTCAGTCTGAGTCTTTACTCTCAAAGTATTGACAATTTTATTCGTATTTAAGTGTGACCTTGTCCAGGGAACACATGGCGAACACGGGCCCGTCGTGGGCTTTGATGGTCTTGATGAGCGTGGTGTCTCTCCAGATGTAGACGTCTCCATTGGTCGCTCCGGAGAACACCAGATCCTCCGATCGACCGTAACACGCCGACATCATCGTCTCTTGCTTCCCCAGGTTCCCAAAGATCCCCCGTTTAAACGTGAGGCCGCCCCCTGCAGGACGGGAGGCGTTACTCAGGACACAGAGCAACACTGATTCCGACACTGAGAGGTTCTACATAACTGGTTTCAAGTCTCTATCATCATGAGCTCAGCAGCTACAGTGTAGAAATGGAAATTAAAAACTGAAGTCCTCCTCCAACAGAGCAACATGAATATATATATATAGGACATAAAACAAATAAAAAAGATAAAATAGTGCAAGAGAATGTTTTGAGATGTGCAGGTTAATACAAATAACATAGAAATAGTGCAAGAAGAGTCTATATACAAGTAAATGGAATATGATATATTAAAATAATTAGCAAAATGCAAGATTGCAGCTGTGATTAATATGCACTGCAGCTGATGGATGAAACCCAGGTAGACTCAGGTGAGTGGTTGTCAGGTAAAGGGGGGGGGGGTACCTGAGTGCTGCCAGAACTTGATGTGCTTTATGCCGACCGTCACCAGCTTGTCCATCCTGAACGGGTTGCTCCTCACCACGAACGTCTTCTCTTTGTGACCCCTGCAGACCACAGAGGTAAATACCCTCTCATTATATTACCTATAACAGGAGTACATGTTGTGTGTGTGTGTGTGTGTGTGTGTGTGTGTGGTGTGTGTGTGTGTGTGTGTGTGTGTGAGAGAGAGAGAGAGAGAGAGAGAGAGAGAGAGAGAGAGAGAGAGAGAGAGAGAGAGAGAGAGAGAGAGAGAGAGAGAGAGAGAGAGAGAGAGAGAGAGAGAGGAAGAGAGAGAGAGAGAGAGGAGAGAGAGAGAGAGAGAGGAGAGAGAGAGAGAGAGAGAGAGAGAGAGAGAAAGAGAAAGAGAAAGAGAAAGAGAAAGAGAAAGAGAGAGAGAAAAACAAAAAACAAACACACACTCACTATTAGAGAGCACCAAAAGCCCCTTGATTTCCCAATGACTTGGGAAGAGTTGACCACACAGACACAATCTCTCCGGCCAAGGAAAGCTTGTGGCCCAGACAACATTCAAAAGGAAATGCTCAGATGCAGCACCCCAGAGATGCAGGGTTCAAGCTGTTCAGTATCATATTGCAGTCAGGATGTTTTCCGCAAAGGGCTCATTTCCCCATTCATAAGAGTGGAGACAAAGACCCTAAGAACTACCGTGGCATCTGTGTCAGCAGCTGTCTGGGGACATTATTCTGTACTATTCTAAATACAAGATACAACATTTCCTTAACCAACAATCCATCTTGAGTCAAAATCAAATTGGCTTCCTTCCAAAACAGCGCACCACCGACCGTGTATACCCTTCACACTTTAATGAACAAACATGTACACCAACCAAAGAATGGTAAGATATTCACATGTTTCATCGATTTCAAGAAAGCGTTCCACTCTATTTGGCATGAAGGGCTCTATTATAGACTTCTACATGTATGATCTGGTTAAATCAATGTATTTGGAAAATAAGTGTGCTGTTAAAATTGGAGACAAACAAACTGAATTCTTCACCCAGAGAAGAGCTGTTCGTCAGGGTTGCAATTTAAGTCCCACTTTATTGAATGTATATATCAATGAAGTTGCTGTTCAGTTGGACCAATGAGCTGCTCCTGGCCTCTGCCTCCTAGATAGAGAGGTGAAGTGTCATGGTTTTCCCAAAACGCCCCAGATGTCAGGAGAACAAATACCAGTTTACCATAAACAATCATATCATTGAACATAGTATGAGTTCTACCTACCTTGGTTGAACCATAACAGCATCAGGACGTTTCAACATGGCAGTGAATGCACTCAAAGAAAAAGCCAGAAGAGCTCTAAATGCAATTAAGAGAACATTTTATAATTTCCAAATTCCAATTAAAATCTGGCTCAAAATCTTTGATAGTGTGATCCAGCCCATTGCGCTGTACGGTAGTGAAGTATGGGGTCCACTCAGTCACCAGAGCTATACCCGCTGGGACAAACATCCAACAGAGTCTTTACATGCAGAACTCTGCAGATACATTTGACGTGTTCAGAGAAAAACACCAACAAATGCATGTAGAGCAGAATGAGGCAGATACCCTCTGATAATTAACACTCAAAAGAGAGCACTAACATTCTTTAACCACCTTAGATCCAGCCCCCGAGACACCCTCCACTCCAAAGCCCTCCAAAGCCAAGAGCTAACCCCAGAGAAGAGTCCCCTATGTCAGCTGGTGCTGAGGCTAACTGCCCCCTCTCAGAGCCACTCTGACCAGTCTCTCAACAACACTGCTCTCCAAACACCAATCACAGTCAAACGCATTATAACACAATGGAAAAACAACTATTTACAACATTGGAAAGAAGAAACTAGAAGCCAAAGTAGATTAGAATGTTACCTGGCTCTAAACAGAGATGATGAGCTGTCAGAATATCTCTCTACTGTCAGAGATAGAAAGCAGAGACAGATCCTAACCAAGCACAGGCTCAGTGACCACAAACTGGCAACAGGAAGACTCAAAAGATCCTGGCAACCAAAAGGAAACAGAATATGTGGTCACTGTACGACAGGTGAGACTGAGACAGAGATGCACTTCCTCCTGAAGTGCCAAACATTCAACGAAGTAAGGAGCATTTACTGGAACAAGTTGAACTCTGTAATCCCAGGTTTCAAGGAGGTTAATGACCTCTCAAGACTGAGAATACTCCTAGGAGAAGGAGACAAGGCACACCTTGCTGCCCAATATGTATACACATGCCACAACCTGAGGGACAGTGAATGAGACACACACACAAAATCACACACGCACCCAAAGAAACACACGCACACACGTGTGTTAGAGCCGCTGAGGCACTAGTTAGCGGATCTTACGCAGGGCAATGATCATCCAAGTCCAGACAAGAACCTCCATTTGTGCATTTTATTCCAATAACAAAGTACAATGAACAGGTTTCCTATAACTCTTTTCCTTAAGCCTTTCCTATGGCTTTCCTTTGTGTGGCTTGAGACACCCTGAGGTAGGTCAAGGTAAGTACTGCCATCTAAATTTCCTATCTCCAATCCTTTGAGTTCGTAACTCTTAACAAGAACTTCTCTAAGGTCCAGACCTGGCGAACACTCTCATTGAGTTCTGCTTAGATTCCGCTAAGAACAAATTGCTTTCATGGGGGACATCGAGGCAATGTTCTATCAAGTGCAAGTCCAGAGAGAGCACAAAGACTTCCTTAGGTTTCTGTGGTGGCCAGATGGAGACACTGAAAATTCATTGGAGGCATATAGAATGAAGGTCCACCTCTTTGGTGCTGTGTCCTCACCTAGCATTGCTAACTATGCTCTCAGACAAGTGGCAGAAGACAACAGCTTCAAGTACGACGAAGAGGTAACTGAAACAATCAATTCCAATTCTATATATATATATATCAATAATATGTACAAATTTGAAATGTATGTTGTTAATTATTTTGTATTTTGATGCTTTGGCAAAAAAGAGAGGATCCGTTTCTCCCGTGTTATTATCCAAAGTTAATGTAAGCTTTTGAATAATGTACTTCATCTACTAAAAGTAGTTTGATTGAATGTAATAATGATGTTGTTTGGGGAAGATAAACTGAAGCAATATAAAAATGACTCCCATTAACTGAGTTGTAAACATCAGCATATCCGGTCATAGTCCGGTAATTCCCTGCTAACGGAAACTCTGCTACACAATTCTTATTATTATTATTATTGAAACATGACCGGTAAGTTTCAAATTTGTCCGGTAAAATTAATTATTTCCGGACATTTGACCGGCAAGAAAAAATCCTAGCGGAAACCCTGGTATAGCAACGCAGTCTCACGGCATCTCGTGTTATAGTCACGACATGTAATCTATTGATTCGTGTTCACCAACACGATTTCCCCCTTTTTTTCGTGTCACACACAACGATTTTCAAAGCAATGTATTTCTATTGGTAGTGTGTTTCGTGCCTGCATCACGTCTTTTTGTCCGGTCGGGTCTTGGAAGACCGGAAGCTGCGTGGTTCATAAAAACATGTTCTTACTCAATATCAAGCCACGATTATTGTTTTTATTTTAAATCGTATAATGTCGGACTTCTTTTGTCGTCTGTGAGGAAAAGAAATGGCTCAGAGCCTCAGAGTACTGACATCTGTATGTTTTAAATCTTTTTTTCCTTCTAATTTGTTATTCTTTTCTAAATAACACACTGTTATTTACTCAACAATAACACACTGTTATTTACTCAACAATAACACACTGTTATTTACTCAACAATAACACTCTGTTATTTACTCAACAATAACACACTGTTATTTGCTCAGCAATAACACACAAGTATCCTTGTTTTTATTTATTTGTTTAATTCCATAATCTCGGGCTTTTTGCCGTTCCTCAGGAACTGAATTTCAAAATAAAAATAACCGGAAACAGACGTAGGCCTATAAGGGACATTTCGAGCATCATTCCGATACACAGCCACTGAACTGATTACCCAAGATCCTCAGCTATGGTTTAAGCTCGGTGATTGGATGTTTTAGCCGCAATGCACGTTGGGATATGGTGTTAATGCAATATGAAATCCGAAAAACATTTCGGAGTTTAGGATGGCCGAAGACACTACACTACCCATAATCCCCAGCTATCGTTTGGGACTACAAACCCTGTGATTAATCTTCAAGCTCTGGGATTGGATGTTGGAGTGGCAGTGCGCCAAGGTTACGCCGAGCATCAAACAGCTCTTTGAAATCGAACGAAACCACGGCAGACTATCCAAAACTGGACGCGAACGCCCCCCCAGAACTACACATGCTGGCTATTGTGTTTCACAAAATGTTCTATGGCCCGTCTCTACTGGGAATTGTAGTTTTAAAAGACGTTTTCGTTTTTCCCAAAATTAGAAGTGCCAGTATTAAACTGTGTACAGCCTGGAGGGTTAGGGGATAGGAAACACAGTGGAGTTATCAAATGTAAAACATATCATTAATAAATGGGTGAAAATGGCTCGTGTCCATAATGGGCAGCATTGATATATACCCACATGACAGCTCATTGTTACTTTGTAATTCTACTACAATTCAGAGGTTAACCTGGTATTTTTACTCCACTACATTTATTTTAGTTACTTTGCAGATTCTGATTAATGATGTGAAATATAAACAACCCTTAAATCAGGCTTTGCTTACACCCGAGTAAAGTTCAGGGAAGGTGATTAAGGCGTGTGGCGCAGTGAGTTAATGCGCTGATCTTCAGAGGATAGCAAGTTCCAGTCCCACTGCAGTCAGCATGGCGTTGTGTCCCTGAGACACTTCACCCCAAAGTGCTCCTGTGGGGATTGCCCTCAGTATTGAGTATGTAAGTCGCTTTGGATAAAAGCATCTAACAAGTAACATGTCAGGTGATTGTCAAGTGCCAACAGTCAGGAGAGATATTTGATAGTTGGTGCTTGAGAAGACTAAACATTTATCTGCAGATCCCTATAAAGTATATTCATTACTCGTTATTCTCTACTAATAGTTCATTAAAGACTGTATATAACGGCTAATTTGCACATCCCTATCAAGATTTCAAGATTTTCTAAGGTTTATTGACATATTATACACAACTAATTCAATACCGTGCTTTAACCACTAGGCGGTGCACACAAGGTACACACAGCCATAATAACTTTGTATTATTAGTGTAGGACACTTGTGTATGTATAACATCTGAAGATGTGTAGTTTTATTCATGTTTTCACATCATTGTACAGGATATTGCTAAACTATTTCTCATGTTTCACTTCTAATATCTGATTTGTAAAACATCACAGACAGAAAGGTATATCTGTCATTTAATGGTAAGCTATTGAAATGCTGAATCCATAGATGTGTCTCCCATCACCCAAAACCCTGACTATTCTCTCAACTCAGTATTTACATTCTTATATTCAAAGAAAATCAGTAATATCTTTAAAAACTACAAGTCCTTTTCTATCAGCTGTGCACCGTGATGGTGTAAATACAACCTATCTACCAATTGGATCAAATGTAAAAGTCAGCCGAATTAGTGTTGATACTGCAAGGAGACGTATTGTGTGAAGAGAAATGGAAGATGTTGTTTAATTGCTGATATATTTATGATCCACGTCACGTATTCAGTTTCCGTGGCAGTTCTTCCAGTTTGTCCAGAAGTCTTCTCATCAGGGCTCTATAAATAAAGAACTACGGCAGATGTTTGTATGTAATGCAGCCGGACCGTGTATTACAATGCCGTGATGTGATGACTTCCAAAGAGAGAAGCAAGCACACTCGGATTAAAGTATTATTTTCTTTTTTTAAATGTTTTTCGGATTTCATATCGCATTAACACCATATCCCAGCGTGCATTGCGGCTAAACAATCCAATCACCGAGCTTCTAGCTGAGGATCTTGGGTAATCAGTTCAGTGGGTTTGTGGTGTGTATCGCAATGATGCTCGAAATGTCCCTTATAGGCCTACGTCTGTTTCCGGTGACTTTATTTTGAAATTCAGTTCCTGAGGAACGGCTAAAAAGCCCGAGATTATAGAATTAAACGAATAAATAAAAACAAGGATACTTGTGTGTTATTGTTGAGTAAATAACAGTGTGTTATTGTTGAGTAAATAACAGTGTGTTATTTAGAAAAGAATAACAAATTAGAAGGAAAAAGATTTAAAAATACAGATTTCAGTATTCTGAGGCTCTGAGCCATTTCTTTTCCTCACAGACGGCAAAAAGTCCCATTATACGATTTAAAATAAAAACAATAATCGTGGCTTGATATTGAGTAAGAAGATGTTTTTATGAACCACACAGCTTCCGGTCACAAAAAGACGTGATGCAGAAACACACTACCAATAGAAATACATTGCTTTGAAAATCGTTCTGTGTGACACGGAAAAAAGGGGGAAATCGTGTTGGTGCACACGAATCAATAGATTAAATGTCGTGACTATAACACGAAATGCCGTGAGACTGGGTTGGGTATAGAGGTATAGAGGTGTACAGGTATAGAGGTGTACAGGTATAGAGGTGTACAGGTATAGAGGTGTACAGGTATAGAGGTGTACAGGTGTACAGGTATAGAGGTGTACAGGTGTACAGGTATAGAGGTGTACAGGTGTACAGGTGTACAGGTATAGAGGTGTACAGGTGTACAGGTATAGAGGTGTAGAGGTGTACAGGTGTACAGGTATAGAGGTGTACAGGTGTACAGGTGTACAGGTATAGAGGTGTACAGGTGTACAGGTATAGAGGTGTACAGGTGTACATGTGTACCTGGCCTTGGCTAGTCTCTCTCCTTTCTTCCAGTCCCAGATGACGATGGAGTGAAATTCATCGATTCCCACCGAGACCAAACTCTTCCCGTCCGCTAAGAGACAGAAACAGAAAACACCTGTGAACACCTGCTGCTTTACATTCATCACCTGTGAACACCTGCTGCTTTACATTCATCACCTGTGAACACCTGCTGCTTTACATTCATCACCTGTGAACACCTGCTGCTTTACATTCATCACCTGTGAACACCTGCTGCTTTACATTCATCACCTGTGAACACCTGCTGCTTTACATTCATCACCTGTGAACACCTGCTGGGACACCATGAGGGGGAGTTAACATGTGCAGCAGTGTGTGTGCAGCAGTGTGTGCAGCAGTGTGTGCAGCAGTGTGTGTGTAGCAGTGTGTGTAGCAGTGTGTGTGCAGCAGTGTGTGTGCAGCAGTGTGTGTAGCAGTGTGTGCAGCAGTGTGTGTGTAGCAGTGTGTGCAGCAGTGTGTGTGTAGCAGTGTGTGTATAGCAGTGTGTGTGTAGCAGTGTGTGTGCAGCAGTGTGTGCAGCAGTGTGTGTGTAGCAGTGTGTGTGTAGCAGTGTGTGTGCAGCAGTGTGTGTAGCAGTGTGTGTGTAGCAGTGTGTGTAGCAGTGTGTGTGCAGCAGTGTGTGCAGCAGTGTGTGTGTAGCAGTGTGTGTGTAGCAGTGTGTGCAGCAGTGTGTGTGTAGCAGTGTGTGTAGCAGTGTGTGCAGCAGTGTGTGTGTAGCAGTGTGTGTGTAGCAGTGTGTGCAGCAGTGTGTGTGTAGCAGTGTGTGTATAGCAGTGTGTGTGTAGCAGTGTGTGTGCAGCAGTGTGTGTGCAGCAGTGTGTGCAGCAGTGTGTGTGTAGCAGTGTGTGTATAGCAGTGTGTGTGTAGCAGTGTGTGTGTACCTGTGAACTCCAGAGCACACACCCCCCTGCTGTGATGACCCTTCAGCAGCGACAGACACTTCAGAGTCTGGATGTCCCACACATGGACCGCCGGGTCTCTGCCCACCTGAACACACAGCCAATCAGAACACATCTGAACACACAGCCAATCAGAACACACCTGAACACACAGCCAATCAGAACACACCTGAACACACAGCCAATCAGAGCACACCTGAACACACAGCCAATCAGAACACACTTGAACACACAGCCAATCAGAACACACTTGAACACACAACCAATCAGAACACACCTGAACACACAGCCAATCAGAACACACCTGAACACACAGCCAATCAGAGCACACCTGGACACACAGCCAATCAGAACACACCTGAACACACACACAGCCAATCAGAACACGTGAACATACACACAGCCAATCAGAACACACCTGAACACACACACAGCCAATCAGAGCACATCTGAACACACACACAGCCAATCAGAACACACCTGAACACACACACAGCAAATCATAGCACATCTGAACACACAGCCAATCAGAGCACACCTGAACACACAGCCAATCAGAACACACCTGAACACACACACAGCCAATCATAGCACACCTGAACACACAGCCAATCAGAACACACCTGAACACACACACAGCCAATCAGAGCACACCTGAACACACCAGTCAGAAGCCCTGTCAGTGCTGCGCTGTGATTGGATGTACCTGAGCGGAGGCAGCGTAGTCTGTGATTGGCTGTGATTGGATGTACCTGAGCGGAGGCAGCGTAGTCTGTTATTGGCTGTGATTGGATGTACCTGAGCGGAGGCAGCGTAGTCTGTGATTGGCTGTGATTGGCTGTACCTGAGCGGAGGCAGCGTAGTCCTTGATGGGGTGCGTGGTGAGGCAGAGGATGTCCTCGTCGTGGCCCAGGTAGAACCTCTGGCTGTGCTTCAGGCGGTCGTACACCACAGCGACCGCAGCCACGTGGAACAGCAGCTCCCCTGTCTGGCTGTAGAACAGGTTGTTCCTGCAGTCGAAGCCCCGGTACCTGAGGAGCCACAACAACACATCACTTTAAACACTTCTGGTGGTTCTTTTTATACATGTATCTTGTCAGGATCATTCTTCTAATGTTGTTGTTGTAATACTGAGTTTGGCCACAAGAGGCTGAAAAGACCACGTAAACATGCAGCAGATTACAGCGGCTGAATTTAAGGATTGTGAGTTTCTTAAAATGCTTTTAGAATATGGATTAGATCGTGGGGTGGTGCTGCAGCCTCCTGTGGCTGCAACGAGCATCACAACAACAAACACTCTTTCCTTTAGTTCCTGAATAAAACTTTATTGTTCTTACCCGTGAACAAACTGCAGACGAAGCCCCTCCTCCGGAGCCTTCTGGCGCTTCAGAGAACCAATCAGCTTCTTCCTCAGCTGAGGTAGGTCCTCCTTATACACCTGCACACACACAGGTAGATAGACAGGTGAGTCAGACAGACAGACAGGTAGATAGACAGGTGAGTCAGACAGACAGGTAAGGTTTCTTTATTTTTTTATTCTAACCTTTTATGTTCCTAACCTTTTTTATATGACCATATTTTATTCAATATGTTCCTTAGATAACTTTAAATGTTATTGTATTTTCTCCTCATAGCATTGTGAAGCACCTTGAGATGACGTTGTTTTTAAACTGTGCTATATTATTATTATTAAGCAGACAGCATGTGATTCGTTGTCTCTGGTCACCTGACGTTCGTAGCTGGTCTGAGCTTCCTGCTCGATGTCCGAGTCGAGCTCCGGGACGTCCGACACGTCCGAGTCCGACTCTCCGCTGTTGGAGTCGGCGTAGCCCTCTGAACGCAGAAACACTTGAGTGAGAACAGGAGCTGTTAGATCTGACTACACACCATGTGCTGCTGATACAGGAACTATCAGGGAAACAAGTGAGGACCAATCAGCTGCTGATACAGGAACTATCAGGGAAACAAGTGAGGACCAATCAGCTGCTGATACAGGAACTATCAGGGAAACAAGTGAGGACCAATCAGCTGCTGATACAGGAACTATCAGGGAAACAAGTGAGGACCAATCAGCTGCTGATACAGGAACTATCAGGGAAACAAGTGAGGACCAATCAGCTGCTGATACAGGAACTATCAGGGGAAAAAACTGAGGACCAATCAGCTGCTGATACAGGAACTATCAGGGAAACAAGTAAGGACCAATCAGCTACTGATACAGGAACTATCAGGGAAACAAGTGAGGACCAATCAGCTGCTGATACAGGAACTATCAGGGAAACAAGTGAGGACCAATCAGCTGCTGATACAGGAACTATCAGGTAAACAAGCGAGGACCAATCAGCTGCTGATACAGGAACTATCAGGGAAACAAGCGAGAACCAATCAGCTGCTGATACAGGAACTATCAGGGAAACAAGTGAGGACCAATCAGCTGCTGATACAAGAACTATCAGGGAAACAAGCAGGACCAATCAGCTGCTGATACAGGAACTATCAGGGAAACAAGCGAGGACCAATCAGCTGCTCATACAGGAACTATCAGGGAAACAAGCGAGGACCAATCAGCTGCTGATACAGGAACTATCAGGGAAACAAGCGAGGACCAATCAGCTGCTGATACAGGAACTATCAGGGAAACAAGCGAGGACCAATCAGCTGCTGATACAGGAACTATCAGGGAAACAAGCGAGGACCAATCAGCTGCTGATACAGGAACTATCAGGGAAACAAGCGAGGACCAATCAGCTGCTCATACAGGAACTATCAGGGAAACAAGCGAGGACCAATCAGCTGCTGATACAGGAACTATCAGGGAAACAAGTGAGGACCAATCAGCTGCTGATACAGGAACTATCAGGGAAACAAGCGAGGACCAATCAGCTGCTGATACAGGAACTATCAGGGAAACAAGCGAGGACCAATCAGCTGCTGATACAGGAACTATCAGGGAAACAAGCGAGGACCAATCAGCTGCTGATACAGGAACTATCAGGGAAACAAGTGAGGACCAATCAGCTGCTGATACAGGAACTATCAGGGAAACAAGTGAGGACCAATCAGCTGCTGATACAGGAACTGTCAGGGAAACAAGCGAGGACCAATCAGCTGCTGATACAGGAACTATCAGGGAAACAAGCGAGGACCAATCAGCTACTGATACAGGAACTATCAGGGAAACAAGCGAGGACCAATCAGCTGCTGATACAAGAACTATCAGGGAAACAAGCGAGGACCAATCAGCTGCTCATACAGGAACTATCAGGGAAACAAGCGAGGACCAATCAGCTACTGATACAGGAACTATCAGGGAAACAAGCGAGGACCAATCAGCTGCTGATACAAGAACTATCAGGGAAACAAGCGAGGACCAATCAGCTGCTCATACAGGAACTATCAGGGAAACAAGCGAGGACCAATCAGCAACTATTTCACCCTGGATAATATAGCTTCGGGATAACAATGTAAACAATATCTGTTTGTTTTTTATTACTGCACATATTTTATTTTACCATATTTGTTAGTATTTTTAATGTTTTGATAGTTTCTGTGTTTTTCTACCTGTTTCTGATCCTGATTAAAGATCATAAAGTGTGTGTGTGTGTGTGTGTGTGTGTGTGTGTGTGTGTGTGTGTGTGTGTGTGTGTGTGTGTGTGAGGTACATGGTTTTTGGTTGTTGTTTAGATACAGTGAGAAAGCAAAGCTCATAGATGCTCGTTGACCTTGCAGCAGGGGCTCCAGCACGCCGTTCATCACGCCCTCGGGCAGGAACCTCCACTGGAACACGGCGTGGTCGGCCCCCCCGGTGCTGACCACCCACTGCAGGTCGTTGGACCAGCGCACGTTCGTCACATGGGCCGAGTGACCAATGTACTTCTTAAATTTAGCTCCTGTTAGAGGACGAAGACCAAAGAGTTTACAGAGGAAAAGAGAAGGAGAGTCTGGCTTTCACTGAATCTGACACATCAAATCTGTATCAGGAAGAAGTCCCCCAGAGCAGGGACGTTGGTTAGAGACAGAGAGACAGGAAGAAGTCCCCCAGAGCAGGGACGTTTGTTAGAGACAGAGAGACAGGAAGAAGTCCCCCAGAGCAGGGACGTTGTTTAGAGACAGAGAGACAGGAAGAAGTCCCCCAGAGCAGGGACGTTGGTTAGAGACAGAGAGACAGGAAGAAGTCCCCCAGAGCAGGGACGTTGTTTAGAGACAGAGAGACAGGAAGAAGTCCCCCAGAGCAGGGACGTTGGTTAGAGACAGAGAGACAGGAAGAAGTCCCCCAGAGCAGAGACGTTGTTTAGAGACAGAGAGACAGGAAGAAGTCCCCCAGAGCAGGGACGTTGGTTAGAGACAGAGAGACAGGAAGAAGTCCCCCAGAGCAGGGACGTTGTTTAGAGACAGAGAGACAGGAAGAAGTCCCCCAGAGCAGAGACGTTGTTTAGAGACAGAGAGACAGGAAGAAGTCCCCCAGAGCAGGGACGTTGTTTAGAGACAGAGAGACAGGAAGAAGTCCCCCAGAGCAGAGACGTTGTTTAGAGACAGAGAGACAGGAAGAAGTCCCCCAGAGCAGAGACGTTGTTTAGAGACAGAGAGACAGGAAGAAGTCCCCCAGAGCAGGGACGTTGTTTAGAGACAGAGAGACAGGAAGAAGTCCCCAGAGCAGAGACGTTGTTTTAGAGACAGAGAGACAGGAAGAAGTCCCCAGAGCAGGGACGTTGTTTAGAGACAGAGAGACAGGAAGAAAGTCCCCAGAGCAGAGACGTTGTTTAGGACAGAGAGACAGGAAGAAGTCCCCCAGAGCAGAGACGTTGTTTTGAGACAGAGAGACAGGAAGAAGTCCCCAGAGCAGAGACGTTGTTTAGAGACAGAGAGACAGGAAGAAGTCCCCAGAGCAGAGACGTTGTTTTGAGACAGAGAGACAGGAAGAAGTCCCCCAGAGCAGGGAGTTGTTTAGAGACAGAGAGACAGGAAGAAGTCCCCCAGAGCAGGGACGTTGTTTAGAGACAGACGGACGGTAAGAAGTCCCCCAGAGCAGAGACGTTGTTTAGAGACAGAGAGACAGGAAGAAGTCCCCCAGAGCAGGGACGTTGTTTAGAGACAGAGAGACAGGAAGAAGTCCCCCAGAGCAGAGACGTTGTTTAGAGACAGAGAGACAGGAAGAAGTCCCCCAGAGCAGAGACGTTGTTTAGAGACAGAGAGACAGGAAGAAGTCCCCCAGAGCAAGGGACGTTGGTTAGAGACAGAGAGACAGGAAGAAGTCCCCCAGAGCAGGGACGTTGTTAGAGACAGAGAGACAGGAAGAAGTCCCCCAGAGCAGAGACGTTGTTTAGAGACAGAGAGACAGGAAGAAGTCCCCCAGAGCAGGGACGTTGTAGAGACAGAGAGACAGGAAGAAGTCCCCCAGAGCAGAGACGTTGTTTAGAGACAGAGAGACAGGAGAAGTCCCCCAGAGCAGAGACGTTGTTTTGAGACAGAGAGACAGGAAGAAGTCCCCCAGAGCAGAGACGTTGTTTAGAGACAGAGAGACAGGAAGAAGTCCCCCAGAGCAGAGACGTTGTTTTGAGACAGAGAGACAGGAAGAAGTCCCCCAGAGCAGGGACGTTGTTTAGAGACAGAGAGACAGGAAGAAGTCCCCCAGAGCAGGGACGTGTTTAGAGACAGACGGCGGAAGAAGCCCCAGAGCAGAGACGTTGTTTAGAGACAGAGAGACAGGAAGAAGTCCCCCAGAGCAGGGACGTTGTTTAGAGACAGAGAGACAGGAAGAAGCCCAGAGCAGAGACGTTGTTTAGAGACAGGAGACAGGAAGAAGTCCCCCAGAGCAGGGACGTTGTTTAGAGACAGAGAGACAGGAAGAAGTCCCCCTGAGCAGAGACGTTGTTTCGAGACAGAGAGACAGGAAGAAGTCCCCCAGAGCAGAGACGTTGTTTAGAGACAGACGGACGGTAAGAAGTCCCCCAGAGACGTTGTTTAGAGACAGAGAGACAGGAAGAAGTCCCCCAGAGCAGGGACGTTGTTTAGAGACAGACGGACGGTAAGAAGTCCCCCAGAGCAGAGACGTGTTTAGAGACAGAGAGACAGGAAGAAGTCCCCCAGAGCAGGACGTTGTTTAGAGACAGAGGAGACAGGGAAGTCCCCCAGAGCAGAGACGTTGTTTAGAGACAGAGAGACAGGAAGAAGTCCCCCTGAGCAGAGACGTGTTTAGAGACAGAGAGACAGGAAGAAGTCCCCCAGAGCGGGACGTTGTTTAGAGACAGAAGAGACAGGAAGAAGTCCCCCAGAGCAGGGACGTTGTTTAGAGACAGAGAGACAGGAAGAAGTCCCCAGAGCAGAGACGTTGTTTAGAGACAGAGAGACAGGAAGAAGTCCCCCAGAGCAGAGACGTTGTTTAGAGACAGAGAGACAGTAAAGGTCCCTGACCTTTCTTGAGGCAGGGGAACCTGAAGAGCTTGACGAGGCCCAGGTCGTCTCCCGTCACCAGCGCCGCGCTGCTGTAGTTTGCGTCCACAGAGTTCACGTTGCTGACCGTGGAGTATTTGGGCCAGATCCCGTTCACCTCCGGCCCGATGACGCCTGTCCACGTCATCCAGTGGATCCCCTTCGCCTCCTCTCTGGGGACCAGCTTCCCTGCTGCAGGACACAGAGGGTCAGGAGGTCAGGAGGTGGTCAGGAGGTCAAGAGGTCAGGAGGTCAGGAGGTCAAGAGGTCCGGAGGTTAGGAGGTCAGGAGGTGGTCAGGAGGAGGTCAGGAGGTTAGGAGGTCAGGAGGTCAAGAGGTGGTCAGGAGGAGGTCAGGAGGTTAGGAGGTCAGGAGGTGGTCAGGAGGTCAAGAGGTCAGGAGGTCAAGAGGTCAGGAGGTCAGGAGGTTAGGAGGTCAGGAGGTGGTCAGGAGGAGGTCAGGAGGTTAGGAGGTCAGGAGGTCAAGAGGTGGTCAGGATGTCAGGAGGTTAGGAGGTCAGGAGGTCAAGAGGTCAGGAGGTCAGGAGCTCAAGAGGTCAGGAGGTCAAGAGGTCAGGAGGTCAGGAGCTCAAGAGGTGGTCAGGAGCTCAAGAGGTTAGATGGTCAGGAGGTCAAGAGGTGGTCAAGAGGTCAGGAGCTCAGGAGGTCAGGAGGTTAGGAGGTCAGGAGGTGGTCAGGAGGTCAAGAGGTCAGGAGGTTAGGAGGTCAGGAGGTCAGGAGGTCAAGAGGTCAGGAGGTCAAGAGGTGGTCAGGAGGTCAGGAGGTTAGGAGGTCAAGAGGTCAGGAGGTTAGGAGGTCAGGAGGTCAGGTGGTCAGGAGGTCAGGAGGTGGTCAGGAGGTCAGGAGGTCAAGAGGTCAGGAGGTCAAGAGGTCAGGAGGTCAGGAGCTCAAGAGGTGGTCAGGAGCTCAAGAGGTCAGGTGGTCAGGAGGTCAAGAGGTGGTCAGGAGGTCAAGAGGAAGTCCTAAAAGGTGAGTCCCAAGTCTGGTCTTAAGTCTTGACAGGTAAATCTTAGCATAAATTGTAGTCTAAACAAGGAAGTGCCAAGACGAGTCCCAAATCTAGACATGTTAGGCCCTAGTAAAGGGCAGTCCAAGTCCTATTCTAGAGAGGACAGTTCTCAATGAAGTCCTAGTCTAGAGAGGACAGTTCTTAATCTAGTCCTAGTCTAGAGAGGACAGTTCTTAATCAAGTCCTAGTCTAGAGAGGACAGTTATTAATCAAGTCCTAGTCTAGAGAGGACAGTTCTTAATCAAGTCCTAGTCTAGAGAGGGCAGTTCTTAATCAAGTCCTAGTCTAGAGAGGGCAGTTCTTAATCTAGTCTAGAGAGGACAGTTCTTAATCTAGTCTAGAGAGGACAGTTCTTAATCTAGTCTAGAGAGGGCAGTTCTTAATCAATTCCTAGTCTAGAGAGGGCAGTTCTTAATCAAGTCCTAGTCTAGAGAAGGCAGTTCTTAATCAAGTCCTAGTCTAGAGAGGGCAGTTCTTAATCTAGTCTAGAGAGGACAGTTCTTAATCTAGTCTAGAGAGGACAGTTCTTAATCAAGTCCTAGTCTAGAGAGGGCAGTTCTTAATCTAGTCTAGAGAGGACAGTTCTTAATCAAGTCCTAGTCTAGAGAGGACAGTTCTTAATCAAGTCTTAGTCTAGAGAGGACAGTTCTTAATCAAGTCCTAGTCTATAGAGGACAGTTCTTAATCAAGTCTAGAGAGGACAGTTCTTAATCAAGTCCTAGTCTAGAGAGGACAGTTCTTAATCAAGTCCTAGTCCAGAGAGGACAGTTCTTAATCAAGTCCTAGTCTAGAGAGGGCAGTTCTTAATCAAGTCCTTGTCTAGAGAGGACAGTTCTTAATCAAGTCCTAGTCTAGAGAGGACAGTTCTTAATCAAGTCCTAGTCTAGAGAGGACAGTTCTTAATCAAGTCCTAGTCTAGAGAGGGCAGTTCTTAATCAAGTCGTAGTCTAGAGAGGACAGTTCTTAATCAAGTCTAGAGAGGGCAGTTCTTAATCTAGTCCTAGTCTAGAGAGGGCAGTTCTTAATCTAGTCCTAGTCTAGAGAGGGCAGTTCTTAATCAAGTCCCAGATAAGACAGGTGAGTCCAGGTCAGACAGGTGAGTCCAGATCAGACAGGTGAGTCCTGATCAGACAGGTGAGTCCAGGTCAGACAGGTGAGTCCAGATCAGACAGGTGAGGCCAGGTCAGACAGGTGAGTCCAGATCTGAGTCCAGATCAGACAGGTGAGTCCAGATCTGAGTCCAGATCAGACAGGTGAGTCCAGATCAGACAGGTGAGTCCAGGTGAGTCCAGATCAGACAGGTGAGTCCAAGTCAGACAGGTGAGTCCAGATCAGACAGGTGAGTCCAGATCAGACAGGTGAGTCCAGGTCAGACAGGTGAGTCCAGATCAGACAGGTGAATCCAGGTCAGACAGGTGAGTCCAGGTCAGACAGGTGAGTCCAGGTCAGACAGGTGACTCCATATCAGACAGGTGAGTCCAGGTCAGACAGGTGAGTCCAGGTGAGTCCAGGTCAGATAGGTGAGTCCAGTTCAGACAGGTGAGTCCAGGTCAAACAGGTGAATCCAGGTCAGACAGGTGACTCCAGATCAGACAGGTGAGTCCAGATCAGACAGGTGAGTCCAGGTCAGACAGGAGACTCCAGATCAGACAGGTGAGTCCAGGTCAGACAGGTGAGTCCAGGTCAGACAGTTGAGTCCAGGCCAGGTCAGACAGGTCAGACAAGTGAGTCCAGGTCAGACAGTTGAGTCCAGGCCAGGTCAGACAGGTCAGACAGGTGAGTCCAGGTCAGACAGGTGAGATCAGAGAGCTGTTACCTGGCATCCTGTAGAAGAGCCGCTCCCCGGCCCCGTCGTTGGTCATCAGGAAGCGGCTGTCCACGGCCCAGTCCAGGTGCGTGATGAAGGAGGCGGAGCGGCTGCACTCGCCCACCTTCTTGTAGCGCTGCGCCACGGCGTACACGTCCACCAGCCCGTCGTTAGACCCCACCGCCAGGAAGGAGCCGTCGGGGGAGAACTTCAGCTCGTGGATCACCTCCTTCCTGTCCTTGATGTGCACCACCTCCGTCATGTCCCTGAAGACAAAGGAGATTAAAGAACCTTGATCCCAGGTCCTGGAACACCTGAACTTTTGAAAGAACATCCATAACAGCACATTTTTAAGATCAAGAGCGTCTGGAGTTTACTTTTCGTAGTTTCTCTTAACTTAAATGTAAGAGACTTTTTTTCCCATTAACACATAGAGACTCAGGGACAATTTCATCTCCATCAGACTGCTAAACACCTGAACTTTTGAAAGAACACCCATAACATTCATCTGGCTGCTACTTACAAACTATTTATCTAATATATCATATTCCAATCACTGTATATAGACTCTCCTTGCACTATTTCTATTCTATTTTATTTGTATTTACTTGCACTATTTTAACAATTGTATCTGTTTATTGTGTTGCTCTGTTGGAGGAGCCTGAGACCTCAGATCTTCATTAACATATCTACACATGACAATAAAAGCCTTGAATCTTGAATCTGGACAATACACCACGGAGAAATAGGCGTCCTGTTTCTCCGCCCCAGTACAGATGTAACCACGCCAACGTCCTCGTGACGCAGCGTCAGAGCGTCACCTCGTCTTCATCACTAAACATGAACCTGACGCTCTTCAGATAGAAACAGAGGTTCTTAATATGAGAGCAGATCACATGATGCTGAGTAAATGTTAATTACTCTTTTTATATTGATTCACCACGGATTTAAGAGTAATAAACTAGAATCTGTACCCGAACAGCTTGATCCTTTTTGTCCCGTGTTGCACATGAGTTCAGTATTTGAGTAAATGTAGTAACTCTCATCAGGATGTCAGATACTCCTCTCACTGCAGCGTGGCTCACACTGACCTGTACTGACCTGTAATGACCTGTAATGACCTGCACTGACCTGCACTGACCTGTAATGACCTGCACTGACCTGCACTGACCTGCACTGACCTGTAATGACCTGCACTGACCTGCACTGACCTGTAATGACCTGCACTGACCTGCACTGACCTGCACTGACCTGCACTGACCTGCACTGACCTGTAATGACCTGCACTGACCTGCACTGACCTGTACTGACCTGTAATGACCTGCACTGACCTGTACTGACCTGTAATGACCTGTAATGACCTGCACTGACCTGTAATGACCTGTAATGACCTGTACTGACCTGTAATGACCTGCACTGACCTGCACTGACCTGTTTCTCCCCGAGCTACAGGTCATTCATCTGTATGTCTTCTTGTTATCTATTTATTTATATAAATAGTTATCACCGCAATAAACCGTATTTAATGTCGTCTTAATGTACATTATTTAATTTCATATTCTGTTCCTGTACATGTCATATTCTATTTACGTGTTTATCGACTTGTTGCACTACTTTGTATTTTTGTATGTTATTATATATGTTGCATCGTTGGAGGAGCTCGGCTCAGAAGAACGGCTGCTGAGCATCTGATGATAACACCTTTGAATCTTGAAAATTAGAATTTGATATAACTCCAGCATGTTATCATGGTTCTCTTTATGGATCCAGGACGCAGTCAGCAGAGCTACGTTGAAGTGGGCGTGGCTACATCTCACCTGTGGACCACTCACCTGACGCGCAGCACGGTGAAGGATCCGTCCTTCATGCCCAGAGCCAGCTGAGAGCCGTCGTTGTTGAAGGAGACACTGCGGACCGACTCCTCCATGTTGCAGCGAGCCAGCAGGGTGTGGTCGAGGAGGCTCCAGAGCCTGCAGCACACCGGGGGGTGGGGGGGGGGGGGGGGGTTAAATAATCAGGCTTTCCA
>JASDAP010000058.1:673856-696356 GCA_031216635.1 Dissostichus eleginoides
GAAGGCGAGGCATGCGACCCCGTGAGAGTGCACGTCCCTCAGGATGGAGACGGTCTGCATGGCGAAGGTGTCCCAGATGCAGATGAAGGGGTCCTTCCCCACCTGGCCCGTGGCCACCTGGACCTTATCAGGGTGCAGCGCCAGACTGCAACACATCACATATATTCAGCTATATTTAGGAGGATTCTGAAATAAAACCTGGAAGAAATATATATTTTAAGAGAAAAGTCTGAATATTTTAAGAAGAAACTGTTAAATATTTCATGTAAAATACATTTTGGAAAATTCGATAAAATATTTCGGAAAAAATAATTTGGGGAATTTTCCCCTAAAATATGTTTTTATACGTGTTTTAAAAAAAAACATATTTTGAAATAAAATTCGGAATATTTGATCGGAAATAGGAAAAAATAAAAATCTGATTATTTAGAAAAAATATGTTGGAATATTTAAGACAGTGTTGTTTTGTAAACAAGACAACACGATGGGCAACACTAAATACAATATATATACAACATATTAAAATATAACCAAACATTTAAATCTGTTTTATCTGATCTGATTTTATTTTTTTTAGAAAGTTACCGGTGCGCCAAGGAGGAAGCGGAGCACACAGCCAACCATTTCATTGCAGACTGTTATGGTTACGTGGGGAAATGACAGTGCATACATTATTTGAGATATATTTCGAGCTCAGACTTAATTTTATGGACATTTCGGCCAGGGGTGTGTGGTTAAAAACGTAGCAGCCTGCGGTCACTCCAGGAGGCGGCGGGACGTGTACTCAGACTCTGAGAAGAGCAGCACCAGCGCGCAAAGAGCTTTTACGCACCGCCTACACTGTGTTTACCTTCATCCGAACAGCTAAAGAGTGACCGCAGGCTGCTACGTTTTAACCACACACACCTCTACACACACACACCTCTACACACACACACACACACACACACACACACACACACACACACACACACACCTCTACACACATCGAACTGCCCGATTACTCCCCCTTTTATTAGTTTTATGAAGGAGATGTCCGGTCACCAAGGCGCATGATGTGTGTGTGTGTGTGTGTGTGTGTGTGTGTGTTTGTGTGTGTGTTCTGAGTGTTTGTTTCCCTTTAAACCAGCTGCGGGCAGCAGGTACTCTGAGAGTCACGGACATTACTTCATAGATCAAAGCAGACTGGTTCACAGACTCTCCAGTTTTCCGGTGCTTAAACAAATAGCTCCACCTCTGGCCGAAATGTCCATAAAATTAAGTCTGAGTTCGAAATATATCTCAAATAATGTGTGCACTGTCATTTCCCCACGTAAACATAACAGTCTGCAATGAAACGGTTGTCCCCTGTGCGCTCCACTTCCTCCTTGGTGCACCGGTAACTTACTCAACACAAATAAAATAAAGTCAGGATAACGGGTACGTTTCTCGTGCGCACGAGAAACGTACCCGTTATCCTGACTTTATTTTATTTCTCATATTTCTTTTTTAAACCGTTATCCCGACTCTTTTTTTTTATCTTCTTTTTTTTTTTTTTCCCCACGATGCTTTCTCGTGCGCGCGAGAAACTCACCCGTTATCCCGACTTTTTCTCTTTTTCTCTCTTTTTTTTCCATGTCCCTTTAGGGCAGGGGTGGGGAACCTCCGGCCCCCGGGCCGTATACGGCCCGCGAGACCATTTGGTCTGGCCCTCGAGGTAATTTATAAACACACGCAAAAAAGAAAAACATTTAAGAAATCTAGACCGCAAGCGAGTGCCTGTTTTTCCTGGCCAAGTTCAGGGTCCTTGAACACAACACGAGCCTAACGTGTCATCACGTGGTATATGTCTCGTCTGACAGGGGCGCAGTTCTGACAGAGAGCACCAGAACGCCGCTCCGGGACTTCAGATAAGGAGCCGCACACATGGCGCAGTTTCTGCGTGGCTGAGTCTTCAGCTGAAAGCCCATTGGCTCTGCTCATCTGTCACTCTGATCAGACAGCCAATCACTCTGGTGTTATTAGCATCTGGTTAGCTAGCTATGCTAACGAATATAAGAAGCTTTGTCTCCAACCAGTGAGGTAGAGGCACATCTTTATATGATCATTATAGTTATAACAAAGTAAGAGAATAAAGTAACAGGTATAAAATACTATCTGATCTGCTTCCAGTTCTGTTTCATCTGTGAGAGATGATCCATAGAGCTCCTCATGCTGAGAGATGAATCCATAGAGCTCCTCATGCTGAGAGATGGATCCATAGAGCTCCTCATGTAGAGAGATGAATCCATAGAGCTCCTCATGCTGAGAGATGGATCCATAGAGCTCCTCATGTAGAGAGATGATCCATAGAGCTCCTCATGCTGAGAGATGGATCCATAGAGCTCCTCATGTAGAGAGATGGATCCATAGAGCTCCTCATGTAGAGAGATGGATCCATAGAGCTCCTCATGTAGAGAGATGGATCCATAGAGCTCCTCATGTAGAGAGATGGATCCATAGAGCTCCTCATGCTGAGAGATGGATCCATAGAGCTCCTCATGCTGAGAGATGGATCCATAGAGCTCCTCATGTGAGAGATGATCCATAGAGCTCCTCATGTAGAGAGATGGATCCATAGAGCTCCTCATGCTGAGAGATGGATCCATAGAGCTCCTCATGTAGAGATGAATCCATAGAGCTCCTCATGTAGAGATGAATCCATAGAGCTCCTCATGCTGAGAGATGGATCCATAGAGCTCCTCATGTAGAGAGATGGATCCATAGAGCTCCTCATGCTGAGAGATGGATCCATAGAGCTCCTCATGTTGCTCTCAGAGTGCACCAGGTGATGCTTTCAACTTCAACATTTAAAAACACATCTTCCCGGGGGAGCATGCCCCCCGGACCCCCCTAGAGGAGGTGAGGACCCCCCTAGAGGAGGTGAGGACCCCCCTATAGGGGGTGAGGACCCCCCTAGAGGAGGTTAGGTCCCCCCTAGAGGAGGTGAGGACCCCCCCTATAGGAGGTGAGGACCCCCCTAGAGGAGGTGAGGACCCCCCCTAGGAGGTGAGGACCCCCCCCACTTCAATCATGTCCACATGGAGAGGAAACTAAATACATTTGCACACATCTCGTGGTCCTGCCACTCCGTGCTCGTGCGCGAGTCATGGTGAGATCTCTGGATTCAGAGGTTGCTGTTTCTTTGCTCAGCATGAAAGGAGGCCAAATGAATGGGCTGTGATTTTAGTGTGTGAAGCAGAGGTCAATCATTTGTACGGCCCTCGGAGGATGTTGGAAAAATAGAAATGGCCCTTGAGAGGAAAAGGTCCCCCCCCCCGATTTAGGGGCTCCGTAGATTTCTGTTTGAAGGTGAAACTAAAACATCTGAGTCGACGAGACAACGAAACGTCGACTCATCGTGTCGGGCAGATTCCTGAATCTGATGAGTCGACGTTTCATCAGGCGAGGTGACGTCAGTGACCTCACAGCGAGCGCAGCACGGAGGCCTGTGATTGGCTGACGCAGCACCTGCCCGTGTCAGAATAAATACATATCTGTCATTTTGTGTTTTGAAACAATAAACAACATTTTTGGGGAAAATAAGTCAAAAATATTTTAAGAACATTTTGAAATATATTGAACAATATTTTGGAGTATTTTAAAATAAAACATTGGAATAATTTGACAAAAAAAATAATATTTTAAGAAGAAGATTTTAAATTGTTCATGTTTTTCACATTTCAATGACTGATAATAAATAATGGTTATGTTGTTGCAGTCTCCAGTTTATGATCTAACACCAGAGCTGTCAGAGCAGTGCATCATGGGAAACTCTCCTCTTCATCATCATCTTCATCATCAGACCCTTCATCATCAGACTCTTCATCATCAGACTCTTCATCATCAGACTCTTCATCAGACTCTTCATCATCAGACTCTTCATCAGACTCTTCATCATCAGACTCTTCATCATCAGACTCTTCATCAGACTCTTCATCATCAGACTCTTCATCATCAGACTCTTCATCAGACTCTTCATCATCAGACTCTTCATCATCAGACTCTTCATCATTAGACTCTTCATCATCAGACTCTTCATCATAAGACTCTTCATCATCAGACCCTTCATCATAAGACTCTTCATCATCAGACTCTTCATCATCAGACCCTTCATCATCAGACTCTTCATCAGACTCTTCTTCATCAGACTCTTCATCATTAGACCCTTCATCATCAGACTCTTCATCAGACTCTTCATCATCAGACTCTTCATCAGACCCTTCATCATCAGACCCTTCATCATCAGACTCTTCTTCATCAGACACTTCATTAGACTCTTCATCATTAGACCCTTCATCATCAGACTCTTCATCATCAGACTCTTCATCATCAGACTCTTCATCAGACTCTTCTTCATCAGACACTTCATTAGACTCTTCATCATTAGACCCTTCATCATCAGACTCTTCATCATCAGACTCTTCATCATCAGACTCTTCATCATTAGACTCATCATGAGACTCTTCATCATTAGACTCTTCATCATCAGACTCTTCATCATCAGACTCTTAATCATTAGACTCTTCATCATCAGACTCTTCATCATCAGACTCTTCATCATTAGACCCTTCATCATCAGACTCTTCATCAGACCCTTCTTCATCAGACTCTTCATCATTAGACCCTTCATCATCAGACTCTTCATCAGACTCTTCATCAGACTCTTCATCATCAGACTCTTCATCAGACCCTTCATCATCAGACCCTTCATCATCAGACTCTTCATCAGACTCTTCTTCATCAGACACTTCATTAGACTCTTCATCATTAGACCCTTCATCATCAGACTCTTCATCATCAGACTCTTCATCATCAGACTCTTCATCAGACTCTTCTTCATCAGACACTTCATTAGACTCTTCATCATTAGACCCTTCATCATCAGACTCTTCATCATTAGACCCTTCATCATCAGACTCTTCATCATCAGACCCTTCATCATCAGACTCTTCATCAGACTCTTCTTCATCAGACACTTCATTAGACTCTTCATCATTAGACCCTTCATCATCAGACTCTTCATCATCAGACTCTTCATCATCAGACTCTTCATCAGACCCTTCATCATCAGACTCTTCATCATCAGACTCTTCATCAGACCCTTCATCATCAGACTCTTCATCATCAGACTCATCATCAGACTCTTCATCAGAACTGAATCAGACGCTTCATCATCAGACTCTTCATCAGACGCTTCATCATCAGACTCTTCATCATCAGACTCTTCATCATCAGACTCTTCATCATTAGACTCTTCATCATCAGACTCTTCATCATCAGACTCTTCATCAGCTGGTGATGTCTCTCACCTGGTGATGTCTCTCACTTGATGATGTCTCTCACCTGGTGATGTCTCTCACTTGATGATGTCTCTCACCTGGTGATGTCTCTCACCTGGTGATGTCTCTCACCTGGTGCTCACCTGGTGATGTCTCTCACCTGGTGATGTCTCTCACTTGATGATGTCTCTCACCTGGTGATCACCTGGTGATGTCTCTCACCTGGTGCTCACCTGGTGATGTCTCTCACTTGATGATGTCTCTCACCTGGTGATCACCTGGTGATGTCTCTCACCTGGTGATCACCTGGTGATCACCAGATGATGTCTCTCACCTGGTGATGTCTCTCACCTGGTGATCACCAGATGATGTCTCTCACCTGGTGATGTCTCTCACCTGGTGATCACCAGATGATGTCTCTCACCTGGTGATGTCTCTCACCGAGTGATCACCAGATGATGTCTCTCACCAGGTGATCACCTGGTGATGTCTCTCACCTGGTGATGTCTCTCACTTGATGATGTCTCTCACCTGGTGATCACCTGGTGATGTCTCTCACCTGGTGCTCACCTGGTGATGTCTCTCACCTGGTGATGTCTCTCACTTGATGATGTCTCTCACCTGGTGCTCACCTGGTGATGTCTCTCACCTGGTGATGTCTCTCACTTGATGATGTCTCTCACCTGGTGATCACCTGGTGATGTCTCTCACCTGGTGCTCACCTGGTGATGTCTCTCACTTGATGATGTCTCTCACCTGGTGATCACCTGGTGATGTCTCTCACCTGGTGATCACCTGGGATCACCAGATGATGTCTCTCACCTGGTGATGTCTCTCACCTGGTGATCACCAGATGATGTCTCTCACCTGGTGATGTCTCTCACCTGGTGATCACCAGATGATGTCTCTCACCTGGTGATGTCTCTCACCGAGTGATCACCAGATGATGTCTCTCACCAGGTGATCACCTGGTGATGTCTCTCACCTGGTGATGTCTCTCACTTGATGATGTCTCTCACCTGGTGATCACCTGGTGATGTCTCTCACCTGGTGCTCACCTGGTGATGTCTCTCACCTGGTGATGTCTCTCACTTGATGATGTCTCTCACCTGGTGATCACCAGATGATGTCTCTCACCTGGTGATGTCTCTCACCTGGTGATGTCTCTCACTTGATGATGTCTCTCACCTGGTGATGTCTCTCACCTGGTGATGTCTCTCACTTGATGATGTCTCTCACCTGGTGATCACCAGATGATGTCTCTCACCTGGTGATGTCTCTCACCTGGTGATGTCTCTCACCTGGTGATCACCTGGTGATGTCTCTCACCTGGTGATCACCAGATGATGTCTCTCACCTGGTGATGTCTCTCACCTGATGATGTCATCGTTGTGTCCCAGGTAGAACTTCTGCGTGTGTTCTCTGGGGTTGAAGACCACGCCCACGCCGGCCACGAAGTACAGCAGCTCCTTCCCGGCGGTGTAGAACAGGTTGTTTCTGCACTGGTGCCCTCGGTACCCGTGGATCCACTCGAGGCGCAGCTGGCAGCGCGGAGCCGTCTTATCCGACATCACGTAGAGAGCTAATGCTGCTGGGAGCTGTAGTCCACTGGCCCTTCAACTGAGCTGCATGCAACTACACTTCCCATAATGCCACGCTGCAGCAGGGGTTTGAGTTTAGGACGATTGTTCTTCAGTGAAATATAAGCTCTTAATGTTTATCTACATTACAAGGCATACGTTGTATATGATTAAAGCTAATGAGTGCGCTGATTGTCTGTAAAGCGCCTCTGAGCGCTAGGAACAGCGCTATAACTATGTGTTATGATGATGTATTGATGTTGACCTCCTGCTGAGCGCCTCTTAATCTACAGCAAGGACACACAGAGTTCATTCACACACTCAGAGGGTTCAAGCAGGTGTCTGTACGTGCTCTCAGTTCAGCTGCTGCAGCTCCAGGAGGATTGATCTGATGATCAGTGACTCACTTTAAAGAGTTTCATCGTCTCAAATATCATCTCTAAGAATATATCAAAGTGTTCTCTTTCTCTCGGAAAGGACAAGAGAAGTGACTTTAGTGCCAGACTTCTTCATAAACATGTTTTACACATCATTTAGAAAACTAGTGGCTTCTTTTTATATTTATATATATATATATATATAAATATGTATCTAATAATAACAACATCTAATTAATATTAGATGTTGTCATAAATCACGACCATCACCAAAATACTGTAAATAGTTTCTAAATGTTCCTCCTGAGTCTGTTCTCTATGAACCTACATCCCGTGAGGTTCTTAAGAGGACTGACAGCACCTGAGTATTAATGTATATGAATACACTGATGTATTAATGTATATGAATACACTGATGTATTAATACATATGAATACACTGATGTATTAATGTATATGAATACACTGATGTATTAATACATATGAATACACTGATGTATTAATGTATATGAATACACTGATGTATTAATACATATGAATACACTGATGTATTAATGTATATGAACAGTTCATTCCTATGGAGCTGCTCAGAGGCGCATGAAGCCAATAATAGAGCGACTTTGGATCCAGGTAGTACCCGGATGTGAGCCCACAGAGCGTGCGCAGTTGAGTTTGTCTTAAGCCCCTCCTCCTCTCTGTCAGTCAGATGAATGGAGAGAGAGATGATCTCTGGATTCAGCTTTTAGAGCCTTGTACAGCTTTAACACCATAATGATTTGAATAAGGGCTGTAAGAGAGCTCCTGCTGGGTGCTTTATCTAGCGCTAAAGAAATGACCCTCTGATTTACACACGTCTCTTTCTCAATGTAAGTCAATGGGGAAAAGTATTTTCGGGCCAAAATGACGTCACTGGACTTGTAGTACCACCATTGGCCGCTACGGTCATTCAGATACGGGCTTCACCGAGAGGAGCGCTTCTTATGACCGGCTGTCAGCGGAGCTTAAATGTTGCTGGGAAGGTCAGGATAAAAAATAAATGAAGAATATTAAACAGAACATAATAAATGAGGAGCCAGCGTCACAATAGAAAAAAGGAATATCCGTTATTGAAATGTAATTCCTGAAACGAAGCGTCTGGAGGCTGAAATCTGAGGAAATCCCGTTCAAATCCGGAGATTACAGCCCAGATTTATCACGCGCTTCTCCCGCATCCAGAGCTCCGGAGCCCGGCTGCTGCCGCTGCTGCTGCCGGGCAGAGAGGGGGGGACCCGGCAGAGAGGAGAGGTGCCCGGCGGGGATCCAGAGACAATCCCGGGGCAGAAACACCCGGAGAATACGGAGAAAATTATGAAGGAAAGTCTGGATGTTAACGGAAATCCCGGAGAGCACCGACAGAGTTAAGAGGGACGGGACACACTCAGCAGTTCTGTTTAGGATTTTCAAAATAAAGTATCTACTGGTTTTTCAAAAATGTAGTAAAATAAAAAGTAGCTTTAAAGCGTTGTCATATCCACAGTAGCTACAGTGTGATATGGCGATACAAAAGCTACCATGACACTAAAGTTATCCAAACGATTCATGTGTTTTCACAATATCTAAACCAGTGGTTCTCAGCTGGTCCGGCCTCGGGACCCACTTTTTCCTTAGTCAATAGATCGCGACCCGAAATTTTGAACCACTCAAATCTATTCAACAACAAATCGTGCTGTAATATATATATACGCTTTTCAGCATACAAGATGAATGCAAGTGAAGCACAGTACATATATCCCTTCACAGAACTAAAGCATGCTTTAAAGGTTTAATGAGATGAAGGAATCAAAGATGAGCTGTATCACATAAAAAGGCCCACATGCTGAAAACCCAACCCCAGCAGGGGGTCTGGGGGGATTCTCCCCCAGGAGATTTTTAGAAATACTAACATATAAACTACGCATTCTGGTACACTCTGAGAAGAACATAAATACATCTGTTACTACCCGACATATTCATAATATTTGATGCCATTGTTTGTTTTTCACTTAGTTCTGAAAGCTTGCTGCTCCTCACAGAGAGCAGAGCAAAGAGGAGAGAGTCTGTGTGAATCACTTTGTGGGTAAGGGGAGATAGCCCCCATTGTTCTGTGACCTGTCAGTCATCAGACCGGGGGTCAGATCTCATTATGTGTTCATTTCTATCTGAAGTTGTACCCATGGATGTATAAAGAATAGTTATACGGCAAAGTTATTCTCCGCGGGGACTTCCGGCAACAATCTTGATTCTGATTGGCCAGAAGACTCGAAAAAACATCAGCATCTTTTATTGAGAAGATGATCACTACGTGACAGAAGTTTTCAAAACCGTTTATGGTCTCTATGCCGACTGCATGCACAGCGATAGAACATCGGGCCTTCAAAATCAAAGTTTGACTTTTACACATCTGCGACCCATTCGAAACGGGTCCGCGACCCACCAGTTGAGAACCACTGATCTAAACGACTTTGATTCAATATTTTAAAATGTTTCTTTTATTTTGAAGCCTAATGCCCCGGGTTCCGGTCTGCCTCACGCTAAACTGCGCGCGCTTCCTGCCTCTCGGAATGTCAGGTGCCGTGCAGGTCCGCGCGAGCGCAACGGCGTGAATCACAGTGCGCGTGACTGTGCGCTCAGGAGGCCGCAGTGCATGATGGGAGGTGTAGTCTTTATCTCAAATAGTGAATATTCTAACTAGAGGATTTTTTGAGGGCACCTTCAGAGGAGCTGCTGGAGGGTTTCTCACGTGAGCAGCTGATCTATGTTGCTGAACATTTCCGCTTGGATGATGGGGATAGAAGAATGAAGGAGAACATAAGAGGGAGATTGTTAGAGCAAGTCTGTTCGAGGAAGGTGTTTTCAAAGGGGAAACGTTTACGGTTGCTCCTAGCAGAGACAGTGTCAGTGCGTCTGGCTGCCGTGATGCAGGCCTGACGTTTGAGCAAAGAGAGAGACTGTTGCAGGTAGAAATTAAAAAACTTGAGTTAGAGGAGCAGAGGTTGAGTTTAACTGTTGGAGGGCCCAGCCGTGCTTTTGATTTCCCTGGTAGAGGGAATACTCCGTTTGACGTTGCCGGTAATCTGCGGGTTGTGCCTCAGTTCAGTGACCGAGATCCAGATACTTTTTTCTCCCTATTTGAGCGTGTGGCTGAGAGCAGAGAGTGGTCGGATGTCAAACCTTATTGCTACAGTGTGTGTGCTAACAGGTAAGGCCCAGGAAGCCTATTCTGCTTTAACGGTGTTCCGGATGGAACTCCTTTCTTTATGGGGGGGAGTGTGACGACCCCTCCACACCACGTGGGGTGCCGTCTGTTCGTGTGTGTGTGTGTGTGTGTTTGTGGGTGATTGCAGGTTCCAGTGCCTGATGAGCTGCACCTGCTTGATGAGCTGCACCTGCCTGATGAGCTGCACCTGCCTGATGAGCTGCACCTGCCTGATGAGCTGCACCTGCCTGATGAGCTGCACCTGCCTGATGAGCTACACCTGTCTGATGAGCTGCACCTGCCTGATGAGCTACACCTGCCTGATGAGCTGCACCTGCCTGATGAGCTACACCTGTCTGATGAGCTACACCTGCCTGATGAGCTGCACCTGTCTGATGAGCTACACCTGTCTGATGAGCTGCACCTGCTGGAAGAATACAAGAGGAGCCAAGCCGGATAGTCTCGCTCTCACTCCTCTGGGCACCTTCTCCGTGCCAGCCTCGGGGACCTGTTGCTGGCTTCCGTTTGAGTTGTTTGTTTATTAAGAATAAACATTGTTAAATTCTTACCTCTCGTCTCGCCTCCCTGCTTTTTGTTACAGCCTAGGAGCCGGGTTGTAACATATTTTGAAATAATGAGTTTAATTCAGGAAATCATGAGTTTGTTTTTAGACAAGAGTTTATTTCTAATGACTAAATATTACAAATGACTGTTTTGATGATAAAATGCATCCTTCCTTTCAATAAAGGTTTACATCTTTATCGTTCTTTCACAAAAATCAGTTATTATCTGGATTCTATTTCACTCCAGGTGGATGGTGCGTTCAGGTGCTCCTCTGATGGTGCGTTCAGGTGCTCCTCTGAAGGTGCATTCAGGGTCTCTGATGGTGCGTTCAGGTGCTCCTCTGAAGGTGCGTTAAGGTGCTCCTCTGATGCTGCATTCAGGAACTCCTCTGAAGGTGCGTTAAGGTGCTCCTCTGATGGCGCGTTCAGGAACTCCTCTGATGGTGTGTTCAGGAACTCCTCTGAAGGTGCGTTCAGGTGCTCCTCTGAAGGTGCGTTCTGCTACAGGTGATACACTCTGCTACAGGTGATACACTCTGCTACAGGTGATACACTCTGTTACAGGTGATACATCTGCTACAGGTGATACATCTGCTACAGGTGATACATCTGCTACAGGTGATACACTCTGCTACAGGTGATACACTCTGTTACAGGTGATACATCTGCTACAGGTGATACACTCTGTTACAGGTGATACACTCTGTTACAGGTGATACATCTGCTACAGGTGATACACTGTTACAGGTGACACATCTGCTACAGGTGACACATCTGCTACAGGTGATACATCTGCTACAGGTGATACCTGCTACAGGTGACACATCTGCTACAGGTGATACCTGCTACAGGTGACACATCTGCTACAGGTGACACATTTGCTACAGGTGATACACTCTGCTACAGTTGATACGCTACAGGTGATACTTACTACAGGTGACACATCTGCTACAGGTGATACATCTGCTACAGGTGATACCTGCTACAGGTGACACATCTGCTACAGGTGACACATTTGCTACAGGTGATACACTCTGCTACAGTTGATACGCTACAGGTGATACCTGCTACAGGTGACACATCTGCTACAGGTGATACCTGCTACAGGTGATACATCTGCTACAGGTGACTGCTACAGGTGACACATCTGCTACAGGTGATACCTGCTACAGGTGATACATCTGCTACAGGTGACACATCTGCTACAGGTGACACATCTGCTACAGGTGACACATCTGCTACAGGTGATACATCTGCTACAGGTGACTGCTACAGGTGACACATCTGCTACAGGTGATACCTGCTACAGGTGACACATCTGCTACAGGTGATACATCTGCTACAGGTGACTGCTACAGGTGATACCTGCTACAGCTGATACATCTGCTACAGGTGACTGCTACAGGTGACTGCTACAGGTGATACCTGCTACAGGTGACTGCTACAGGTGACTGCTACAGGTGATACATCTGCTACAGGTGATACCTGCTACAGGTGATACATCTGCTACAGGTGACTGCTACAGGTGATACATCTGCTACAGGTGATACCTGCTACAGGTGACTGCTACAGGTGATACAACTGCTACAGGTGATACATCTGCTACAGGTGATACCTGCTACAGGTGATACCTGCTACAGGTGATACATCTGCTACAGGTGATACCTGCTACAGGTGACACATCTGCTACAGGTGATACATCTGCTACAGGTGACTGCTACAGGTGACTGCTACAGGTGACTGCTACAGGTGATACCTGCTACAGGTGACTGCTACAGGTGACTGCTACAGGTGATACCTGCTACAGGTGACTGCTACAGGTGACTGCTACAGGTGATACCTGCTACAGGTGACTGCTACAGGTGACTGCTACAGGTGATACCTGCTACAGGTGATACATCTGCTACAGGTGATACCTGCTACAGGTGATACATCTGCTACAGGTGACTGCTACAGGTGATACCTGCTACAGGTGACTGCTACAGGTACAGTCAGTGTGTGAAGGAGAGAATGAAGAGGCTCAGGAGAGTTTCAAAGCTTTAATGACATGGCAGCGTTTACAGGTGCAGTTCATACATGAGGAGCCTTATGGGTAATACTCGGCTGGGGTCATTCCTATAGGTGTGTTTCTGATTGTGCAGTAAGATGGCTTCCATACATGTCGATCAACAGCAGCACGAGTATCAAAGAGCGGGACCCTGAACGCAGCGCCACGAGAAGCAAAGCAAAGGTTCTACGATTACACAGCGTTCACAGGTTATTATACATGTCGTCTATCTGCAACCCAGCACATTAAAAAAGATGAGGTGATTCAGGCGGAGCATGCAGGTTCTACATCACACACTCAGAACTCAACCAGAAGCCCTATTGGTCCAAGAAGGAGGCGCTCTCTGAGACGCCCTCACAAAATTGAGGAAATAACTTCAGAAAAAGTACAAAAATAACAAAATAAAGTTCAAAAACAAAGAGAAGGACGTGGGTCGCTGCGAACGCCTGAAGGAACCAGGTGAAGGAACCAAGTGAAGGAACCAGGTGAAGGAACCAGGTGAAGGAACCAGGTGAAGGAACTTCCCCTTCTGGTTTCTCTCCGATGTTAAACCAGACGACCACGAGAAGAAATCAAATCTAAAATATATAAAAAACTAAACTGCGTTGAGAATAAACACACACTTCCTCACGGCGCTCTTTGGTGAAACTCTTCCAGTTTTTCTCGTGGAGTTTTCCCAGCCGTCGCCCTCAAACATCAGCTGCTCCGCTTCCTGTTCAAACTGAATTTTCATGAATCTGTTTTGTTGGAGTCACAGAGATAAACAGCTGTGAAGTTAGCCCCAAAGACAATTCCACATCTTTCTAAGTTTTATTGAAATGGTTTTCACAGTTTTGTCGGATGCTAATGTGGCTAACGTGTGCGGCGAGTGGTGAGTAATGAACCGGTTTTATGGCTGGAAAGGCAGTAGATGTGGGAGGGTGAGCGGCTGGCTGACTTCACAGAGGTCTTGCAGTTTAACATCATCTCTCTCTGCGGGAGACCTCCGTGAAGTCCTCTCTGAATGCTAAGCTCACGCGAGTTTCACCAAAGTGTCTCCTCTCTACTGCTTCTTCTTGCTGAACAGGCTGAAGCGCTTCTCCTTCTCCTTCTCTTTGTCCTTCTCTCTCTTCCCGGGACTCGACTCGTTGGGCAGCGTCTGAGCGCGACCCGACACCGGCGTTCCCGGGACGCTGCCGGGAGGCTCGGAGCGGTCGGAACGGTCGGAGCGCTCGGAGCCGGCGTTCAGGACCGCCGCGATCCAGGAACTCATCTCCTCCTGAGGGGGAGGCACCACAGGTTAGAGAGGGACACACAACACACACACACACACACACACACATCACACACAACACACACACAACACACACATCACACACACACACACAACACACACACACACACACACAACACACACACACACACACACACATCACACACAACACACACACACAACACACACACATCACACACATCACACACAACACACACACACACACACACACACAACACACACATCACACACACACACACACAACACACACACACACACACACACAACACACACACACACATCACACACACATCACACACACACACACACACATCACACACACACACATCACACACACACACACACACATCACACACAACACACACATCACACACACACACATCACACACACACACACACATCACACACAACACACACATCACACACACACACATCACACACACATCACACACACACACATCACACACACACACACACATCACACACACACACACATCACACACAACACACACATCACACACATCACACACAACACACACACACAACACACACATCACACACACACACATCACACACACACACACACATACAACACACACACATCACACACACACACACATCACACACACACATCACACACAACACACACATCACACACACACACACACATCACACACACATCACACACATCACACACAACACACACATCACAACACACACAACACACACACATCACACACACACACACATCACACACATCACACACACACACACACACACCACACACATCACACACACACACACAACACACACACACACAACACACATCACACACACACACAAACAACATCACACACAACAACACACCACACCACAACACACACAACACACACATCACACACAACACACACATCACACACAACACACACATCACACACACACACACACACAACACACACATCACACACACACAACACACACACACACATCACACACAACACACACATCACACACAACACACACACACACAACACACACAACACACACATCACACACAACACACACAACACACACAACACACACACACACAACACACACAACACACACACACATCACACACATCACACACACACACACACACACATACAACACACACACATCACACACACACACACATCACACACACACAACATCACACACAACACACACATCACACACACACACACACACACACACACACACACACATCACACACATCACACACAACACACACATCACACACACACACACAACACACACACATCACACACACACACACATCACACATCACAACACACACACACACACCACACACATCACACACACACACAACACACACACACACAACACACACATCACACACACACACAACACACACATCACACACAACACACACATCACACACAACACACACAACACACACATCACACACAACACACACATCACACACAACACACATCACACCACACACACACACAACACACACATCACACACACACATCACACACACACACACATCACACAACACACACATCACACACACAACACACACATCACACACAACACACACAACACACACATCACACACAACACACACAACACACACAACACACACACACACAACACACACAACACACACACACATCACACACAACACACACATCACACACAACACACACAACACACACACACACATCATACACATCACACACACACACACAACACACACACCACACACAACACACACATCACACACACAACACACACATCACACACAACACACACATCACACACACACACACAACACACATCACACACACACACACACATCACACACACACATCACACACAACACACACATCACACACAACACACACATCACACACACACACACATCACACACACAACACACACATCACACACATCACACACAACACACACAACACACACAACACACACACACACACACATCACACACAACACACACATCACACACAACACACACAACACACACATCACACACAACACACACACACACACATCACACACAACACACACAACACACACATCACACACACAACACACACATCACACACATCACACACACACACACATCACACACACAACACACACATCACACACAACACACACAACACACACATCACACACAACACACACATCACACACAACACACACAACACACACATCACACACAACACACACACACACACATCACACACAACACACACAACACACACAACACACACATCACACACAACACACACATCACACACAACACACACAACACACACATCACACACAACACACACAACACACACAACACACACAACACACACAACACACACACACACATCACACACAACACACACATCACACACAACACACACAACACACACATCACACACACACACACATCATACACATCACACACACACACACATCACACACACACACACATCACACACACACACACCACACACATCACACACACACACACACACACACACATCACACACACACACATCACACACAACACACACATCACACACAACACACACATCACACACACACACACACATCACACACACACACACACATCACACACAACACACACAACACACACATCACACACAACACACACATCACACACAACACACACATCACACACAACACACACAACACACACATCACACACAACACACACATCACACACACACACACACACACACAACACAACACACACACACACACACAACACACATCACACACAACACACACATCACAACAACACACAAACACACACATCACACACAACAACACCATCACACACATCACACACAACACACACAACACACACATCACACACAACACACACATCACACACATCACACACAACACACACAACACACACATCACACACATCACACACAACACACACATCACACACAACACAAGGCAAGAGTAACCCCTCTCCTAAAGAAACCCACTCTCAACCCGTCTGATGTTATGAGCTACAGGCCTGTCTCTCTCCTCCCGTTCCTGTCCAAAACACTTGAACGCGCTGTCTTTAAACAACTCTCCTGTTATCTCCATCAGAACAACCTTCTGGATCCGCACCAGTCTGGTTTCAAGGCAGGTCACTCCACAGAAACTGCCCTCCTCGCTGTCTCTGAGGAACTGCACACGGCTAAAGCAGCCTCCCTCTCCTCTGTCATCATCCTTTTGGACCTGTCTGCTGCATTCGACACGGTGAACCATCAGATCCTCCTTCACACTCTCCAAGAACTTGGAGTTTCAGGCTCTGCACTTTCCCTCCTCACCTCATACCTCAAAGACCGCACCTACAGGGTAACTTGGAGAGGGTCCGAGTCCGACCCTTGTCAATTAACTACAGGAGTCCCTCAGGGCTCTGTTCTTGGTCTCCTCCTCTTCTCCTTGTACACAAACTCGCTCGGATCTGTCATTAGCCCGCATGGTCTTTCATACCACTGCTACGCTGACGACACCCAATTAATTCTGTCCTTTCCCCGCTCAGAGACCCAGGTCGTCGCACGCATCTCTGCTTGTCTAGCTGACATCTCTCAGTGGATGTCTGCTCACCACCTCAAGCTCAACCTTGACACTGAACTGCTTTTCCTTCTAGGAAAAGATTGTCCCACTCTTGACCTAACAATCAACATCAGCACCTCTGTTGTTTCCCCGACTCAGACTGCAAGGAATCTGGGTGTGACCCTAGATAACAACCTGTCCTTCACTGCAAACATCGCTGCTACAACCCGCTGCTGCAGATACACGCTGTCAGCGTTTCCGCCAGGGGGGCGTCTTGCCGTCATTTGACGCCCTTAATCAGCTCGGAACGCCCTGAACTCGAGCTGAGGGCGTCCAAAAAAATTAATAATTCAAGAGAAGATCGAGTTTTTATCGCTTGAAATGACGAAAAGGAAAAAGGACAAGGACATCCCTCTGTTGGAGGGGCAAAGGAGTCTGGTGGGATTATTTTTGCCGCCAGCAAAGCGTGTTCCTGTGACGGAAAGTACTGCCGGCGAGCCTTGACGGGGGGGTGCTATTCTTAGTGAGCCGGGCCAAATGATCCGGCTCACTAAAAAGGGCCGGAATTCCCATCACTAATACGTAAAGAGATAGTATCTATAACTTAAGGGACGGCTCAATTCAAAATTCAAGTCGCGTGACACGACGTGACGTCACACTCCCCCCGCTCTCGGGGTGGACGCCCTCTCAGACCTGGTCTGGCGGAAACACTGCACGCTGTACAACATCAGGAGGATACGTCCCCTCCTGACCCAGAAAGAGACGCAGGTTCTGGCCCAGGCTCTCGTCATCTCACGCCTAGACTACTGCAACTCCCTCATGGCTGGTCTACCTGCATGTGCCATCCGACCTCTGCAGCTCATCCAGAATGCAGCGGCTCGTCTGGTCTTCAACCTTCCTAAATGTTCCCACACCACGCCGCTCCTCCGCTCCTTCACTGGCTTCCAGTAACTGCTAGAATCCACTTCAAGACACTGGTACTTGCGTACCATGCTGTGAATGGTTCTGGCCCTTCCTACATCCAGGACATGGTTAAACTGTACACCCCAGCACGTGCACTCCGCTCTGCATCAGCCAAACGGCTCGCTGCACCCGCACTGCGAGGGGGACCCCCGATAGAATTACTAACAAAGCACTTATATACTAACAAAGGACTGGCTTATCTAAAGCCAGTTGAGTAGCACTTGAAATGTGTTGGCTCTATGAAACCTGATGTTCTTCTATGATTCTGTTTTCTTCTAGTTTGTATCTTCCTGGTCGAATGCACTTATTGTAAGTCGCTCTGGATAAAAGACTCAGCTAAATGCAATGTAATGTAATGTATTTGTACTCCACTACTCCCACCTCTGGTCGTTAGAGACAGCAGCAGGTAAATATAAATACCAGTGTTTCTCAAAGTGTGGTCCTTGAGCGACCCCTAGTGGTCCGTGAGTATATGAGGTGTAAAACCTGTGAGCATTTAAAATCTCATAAAGGAAATGCTTATATAATCTGTATTTGTGTTGTTGATCTAATGTGTGAACGAGGCGATGCAGAGAGGCTGTCTTTATCAGGCTGTGATGTGCTATAAAGTGTTGGAGTGCTGAGCAGGCCTTGGTATGAAAAGGTTTGAGAAACACTGATATACACAGAGCTGTTTCTGTGTCCCTGAAGGCAGCATCTCCCTCGTCCAATGGGATTAGTTCAGCAGGACATACCTTCATATGTTTAAATAAAATGTCCGACTGAAACATTTACAGAGCAGGTACTTAGTAATGAAATAAAAAGACTCACTTCATCTTTGGCTTGGAACAGATACTCGTTTCCATCAGCAGCTCTAAACAAAGAGAAATATGATATTACACAGGACTCTTTAAAGTAGAGACGCTACACACTGATATACACCTGAACATCAGCAGGAGAGGACTCTTTAAAGTAGAGACGCTACACACTGATGTACACCTGAACATCAGCAGGAGAGGACTCTTTAAAGTAGAGACGCTACACACTGATATACACCTGAACATCAGCAGGAGAGGACTCTTTAAAGTAGAGACGCTACACACTGATATACACCTGAACATCAGCAGGAGAGGACTCTTTAAAGTAGAGACGCTACACACTGATATACACCTGAACATCAGCAGGAGAGGACTCTTTAAAGTAGACACACTACATACTGATATACACCTGAACATCAGCAGCAGAGGACTCTTTAAAGTAGAGACATTACATACTGATATACACCTGAACACCAGCAGGAGAGGACTCTTTAAAGTAGAGACACTACATACTGATATACACCTGAACATCAGCAGGAGAGGACTCTTTAAAGTAGAGACACTACATACTGATATACACCTGAACATCAGCAGGAGAGGACTCTTTAAAGTAGAGACACTACATACTGAGATACACCTGAACATCAGCAGGAGAGGACTCTTTAAAGTAGAGACACCACATACTGATATACACCTGAACATCAGCAGGAGAGGACTCTTTAAAGTAGAGACACTACATACTGATATACACCTGAACATCAGCAGGAGAGGACTCTTTAAAGTAGAGACACTACATACTGATATACACCTGAACATCAGCAGGAGAGGACTCTTTAAAGTAGAGACACTACATACTGATATACACCTGAACATCAGGGAGAGGACTCTTTAAAGTAGAGACACTACATACTGATATACACCTGAACATCAGCAGGAGAGGACTCTTTAAAGTAGAGACACTACATACTGAGATACACCTGAACATCAGCAGGAGAGGACTCTTTAAAGTAGAGACACCACATACTGATATACACCTGAACATCAGCAGGAGAGGACTCTTTAAAGTAGAGACACTACATACTGATATACACCTGAACATGATGTTTAGATAAAGTTCCCTCACCGTAGCTGAAGACGTGCTTCTTCTTCTTGTATTCTGAGGCCACGTCACAGACGGCGTCCTGCAGGCGCAGCGATGTTTCTCCGTGATACGAGAGGCCAGTCGCCGCCGCCTTCCCGTCTTTATAGAAACTCACTTCCTGTTTGTTGACCACGCAGTACACGTTGTGCCACGACCTGCCAATCAAAGTCAAAGTCAACTTTATTGTCAATCTTTCAGTTTGTGTGTACAGAGAGATCGAAATACCGTTTCCCACAATCCAGAGGAATCCAAATACAAATATGTATATCCTATATCAACACACATTTAAACATGTGCTCACATTAAGACATGAATAAAAGCACAACAATCAATAAATACAAAATAACAGTCACTTCAACATCTCAGGGAAATGAACATTAGTGCAGACGGTCCGTAGCAGCGAGAGGATTAATAATACATTCCTCACACACGTAATGTATATATAATATCCTGCTTTATATTTTGTTACGTTACATTTCTATTTTCCACTTGTATATTTTCTACTTTTTTAATGCTATTTTATTTCTATTTGAGATGTTCACATTCTGGATTGTTTATTTCTAGTCTTTTAAATTCTCTAATGTGCAATGCCTTGTCTTTTGATGCTGCTGCAACGTGAACATTTCCTAAATTGGGATCAATAAAGTACTTCTTATTTATCTTATCTTATACAACACTCTGGAACTTTATCGACAACCAAAGCTAACACAGCTAGCCAGACGTCTCATATTGTTTCATTGGAAAGAAACATTTCCTGCAACTTTAAGCCGTGGATTAAAGATCTGACACATCATTTGACATTAGAGGAAATTGGAAATGTGTTGGAGGCCTTCTTGTTAGGCCCCTCCCACTCGTGTGTGTGTCTGTGTTTACCTATTGGAGGCCTTCTTGTTAGGCCCCTCCCACTCGTGTGTGTGTCTGTGTTTACCTGTTGGAGGCCTTCTTGTTAGGCCCCTCCCACTCATGTGTGTGTCTGTGTTTACCTATTGGAGGCCTTCTTGTTAGGCCCCTCCCACTCGTGTGTGTGTCTATGTTTACCTGTTGGAGGCCTTCTTGTTAGGCCCCCTCCCACTCGTGTGTGTGTCTATGTTTACCTGTTGGAGGCCTTCTTGTTAGGCCCCTCCCACTCGTGTGTGTGTCTATGTTTACCTGTTGGAGGCCTTCTTGTTAGGCCCCTCCCACTCATGTGTGTGTCTGTGTTTACCTATTGGAGGCCTTCTTGTTAGGCCCCTCCCACTCGTGTGTGTGTCTGTGTTTACCTATTGGAGGCCTTCTTGTTAGGCCCCTCCCACTCGTGTGTGTGTCTATGTTTACCTGTTGGAGGCCTTCTTGTTAGGCCCCTCCCACTCGTGTGTGTGTCTATGTTTACCTGTTGGAGGCCTTCTTGTTAGGCCCCTCCCACTCATGTGTGTGTCTGTGTTTACCTATTGGAGGCCTTCTTGTTAGGCCCCTCCCACTCGTGTGTGTGTCTATGTTTACCTGTTGGAGGCCTTCTTGTTAGGCCCCTCCCACTCGTGTGTGTGTCTATGTTTACCTGTTGGAGGCCTTCTTGTTAGGCCCCTCCCACTCGTGTTTCCGGTGCAGGTTCCCCTCCAGCAGGGTCCCGGCGTCTGGGGTGCGGGGGGGCAGCGTGGAGG
>JASDAP010000058.1:703856-733856 GCA_031216635.1 Dissostichus eleginoides
GGTCCCCTCCTCTTCTCCTTGTACACAAACTCGCTCGGATCTGTCATTAGCCCGCATGGTTTTTCATACCACTGCTACGCTGACGACACCCAATTAATTCTGTCCTTTCCCCGCTCAGAGACCCAGGTCGTCGCACGCATCTCTGCTTGTCTAGCTGACATCTCTCAGTGGATGTCTGCTCACCACCTCAAGCTCAACCTTGACACTGAACTGCTTTTCCTTCCGGGAAAAGATTGTCCCACTCTTGACCTAACAATCAACATCGGCCCTCTGTTGTTTCCCCGACTCAGACTGCAAGGAATCTGGGTGTGACCCTAGATAACAACCTGTCCTTCACTGCAAACATCGCTGCTACAACCCGCTGCTGCAGATACACGCTGTACAACATCAGGAGGATACGTCCCCTCCTGACCCAGAAAGCGACGCAGGTTCTGGCCCAGGCTCTCGTCATCTCACGCCTAGACTACTGCAACTCCCTCCTGGCTGGTCTACCTGCATGTGCCATCCGACCTCTGCAGCTCATCCAGAATGCAGCGGCTCGTCTGGTCTTCAACCTTCCTAAATTCCCACACCACGCCGCTCCTCCGCTCCCTTCACTGGCTTCCAGTAACTGCTAGAATCCACTTCAAGACACTGGTACTTGCGTACCATGCTGTGAATGGATCTGGCCCTTCCTACATCCAGGACATGGTTAAACTGTACACCCCAGCACGTGCACTCCGCTCTGCATCGGCCAAACGGCTCGCTGCACCCGCACTGCGAGGGGGACCCAAGTTCCCATCAGCAAAAACACGTGGTTTGCTATCCTGGCTCCAAAATGGTGGAATGAGCTCCCCATTGACATCAGGACAGCAGAAGCTTACACATCTTCCGGCGCAGACTGAAAACTCATCTCTTTCGACTCCACTTCGAGCGATAGAATTACTAACAAAGCACTTATACTAACAAAGGACTGGCTTATCTAAAGCCAGTTGAGTAGCACTTGAAATGTGTTGGCTCTATGAAACCTGATGTTCTTCTATGATTCTGTTTTCTTCAAGTTTGTATCTTGTTGGTCGAATGCACTTATTGTAAGTCGCTTTGGATAAAAGCGTCAGCTAAATGCAATGTAATGTAATGTACTACTAATACTACTACTACTAGTTAAATTATCCACTTTGTTACAGTATATATATATATATATATTATTTTAAAGATTTTGGGCTATAGGTGTCTCTATTTGAGTGACAGCTCTGAGGGGGCACAGAGGGAATGACATGCAGAGCATGGTCCCTCCTCTGGGGGACGCAGCTCAAGAGCATGGTCCCTCCTCTGGGGGACGCAGCTCAAGAGCATGGTCCCTCCTCTGGGGGACGAAGCTCCAGAGCATGGTCCCTCCTCTGGGGGACGCAGCTCCAGAGCATGGTCCCTCCTCTGGGGGACGCAGCTCCAGAACATGGTCCCTCCTCTGGGGGACGCAGCTCCAGAGCATGGTCCCTCCTCTGGGGGATGCAGCTCCAGAACATGGTCCCTCCTCTGGGGGACGCAGCTCCAGAACATGGTCCCTCCTCTGGGGGACGCAGCTCCAGAACATGGTCCCTCCTCTACCAGCTGAGCTATTCAACGACCTGTTGTGTAACCTCTCCACCCTCTAGCCCCCCTCACCTCCTCAGAAGCAAAGTGTTTCCGGGCCAGCAGCGACTTCCCGAGCTCGATGCAGGTCGTGAAGCTGTCGTTACGAGCATCGATCTCCGCCTTGATGCCCTGATGGTTATTCATCAGCAGCTCCACCGACGACACGTCTCTGGAACACACAGGAGAATGAGTCCTAAACCCTGACATGAGTCAGCATTATGAGTCCTAAACCCTGGCATGAGTCAGCATTATGAGTCCTAAACCCTGGCATGAGTCAGCATTATGAGTCCTAAACCCTGGCATGAGTCAGCATTATGAGTCCTAAACCCTGGCATGAGTCAGCATTATGAGTCCTAAACCCTGGCATGAGTCAGCATTATGAGTCCTAAACCCTAAATGAGTCAGCATCTCTTCACTTCCTGTCCCTGGCTCTCTTCAATGGCTTTCTGTGGTTAACACCAGCTGCAGAGATGCTGCCTTCAGGTTCCTCTACAGAAACACGTCCCTGCAATACTTTTCGTATGTGTATTTGTTATTTGACTGTACAGCACTCGGTCTGGAGGTTTTAAAGTGCTTTATAAATACATCTGTATTGTACTCCTGTGTGTTAGCTTAGCGCTGGGGGTACCTGGGGTTCTCCTGGGCCTCGATGAGCCAGATCACGTCCTCCATCCACAGCATGAGGTCCCTCACCAGGCTGAAGAACCTGAACTTGTCCCCGGTGTGGATGAGCCTCAGCCTCCGGGCGTCGCAGGCCTCCAGCAGGAACCTCCAGGCCTCCAGAACCTCCTGCTCCCTCCGCTGGATGTCATCAGCTTTATCCCCCGCGTACGCCGCCTGCAGGCGCACCGCGTCGTCCTGCAGCTGCCGCACCTGCAGGGGGGGCAAAGGTCAACGTTACTCAGCAAATCCACGGTCATTTTTCATATATTTTGGACATTTTTGGAATGAAAAATAAATATAAGGAGCTACCACAACAACTACTACACGACTACTAGTTAAATGATCCACTTTGTTACAGTATATATTATATATATATATATATGACTTTAAAGATGTTGGGTGTGTCTCTGTTTGAGTGACAGCTCTGAGGGGGCACAGAGGGAATGACATGCTGTCAGGGAACTACTTTCTGATTAACCAGAGTAATGAGTGATCATCTGTGAACATTTAAACATGACGTTTAGCTGTGACCTCAGATTGAAAGTAGTAGGTTGGGGTTAATGTATACTTTAACCCAGGACCCCGGGGGGATCGTACCTGCGTCCCCAGCGCCTGGATGTCGTGCTCGAAGGCCGAGTGCATCCTCTGCAGCGTCTCCACGGTGTTCTGGTCGCGCCCCGCCTCCTCCGGAAGCTTCTTCTGTTTGTCCACGATGCGCAGCAGGATCTCCTTGCCGTCGTGGTAGAACTTGTGCAGCTCGAAGGAGGCGGCGAGGATCTGCGTGCGGGTGTCGATGAGCTCCAGCAGGTCGCCCACGCCTCGTTCAGCCCGTCCTTCCACTCTGCCACCGTGGCCGCGTCGCCGTGCCCGCGTTGATCAGATCGTCCGCCAGCCGGTTCACCGTGTCCACGCGCTCCTGACCGATGTTCCCCGTGTCGCGGGCGAACTCCCGGAAACGCTCCTGCAGCATCTGCAAATAAAATCAGTGGTGTAAAGTAACTAAGTACATGAACGCAAGTACTGTATTTAAGTGCAATTTTGAGGTACTTGAATATTTCCATTTCATGCTACTCTGTACTTCTACTCCACTAGAGTTCAGAGGTACATGGAGTACTTCTACTCCTCTACAGTTCAGAGGTACATGGTGTACTTCTACTCCACTACAGTTCAGAGGTACATGGTGTACTTCTACTCCTCTACAGTTCAGAGGTACATGGTGTACTTCTACTCCTCTACAGTTCAGAGGTACATGGTGTACTTCTACTCCTCTACAGTTCAGAGGTACATGGTGTACTTCTACTCCTCTACAGTTCAGAGGTACATGGAGTACTTCTACTCCACTACATGTATTTAATCCCTTTAGTTACTTCACAGATGTGATGAATGATGTGAAATATATCAAGTGTTGCACCTTTACCAGCTTTGAGAACACTTTAATGCATCAACATGTGTGTGTGTGTGTGTGTGTGTTTGTATGTGTGTGTACATACAGTAACGTGCTCGTAGTCCTGTCCAGTTCATGACTTCCTGCCACCACCTCCCTCTCAGCGACCCACTGCTCCAGCTCGTCCACTTCCCTGTTCAGCAGGAAGAGGCGGAGCCTCTCATCCAGTCGGCCCCGCCTCTCCTCTGATAGGTCCTTCATACCTGCATACAGCTTATCCACCTGAGACTGACGCATGCTGATCCTCTCACTGCGCACACACACACACACACACACACACACACACACACACACACACACACACACACACACACACACTCCTGTTATACACAATATATTATAATATTAAAATGCATTTTATTGAAGTTTCTGTGAATGTGAAGCAGGTTATATTTAGGTGTGTTTCATGACTGAAGTTGTGCAAAGATAATGTTTGTTAGGGCTGAATGCATTTAAAGCAACTCAGTGATTTAGTTTTACGATGAAGACCTGGCAGAGAAGGCAGATAAATAACGTACACAAAACCTAAATAAACACCAATAACATCCTCTTTATCCTACAGAGGTCCCTGAACACTGATAGTAATATAATAATAATAGAAATAATAATGATAGCATAGCGACCTCTCGGGGTGAGCCTCGGCCACCAGGCCTCTGCTGGTCTTGGACAGCAGGTGCACCGCCTCAGCGTAATCCTCCACCGCCTGCTCCACGATCTGATGCTTCTTCTGCATGGTGACCGCACTCAGCTCGTCCTGGAACACACACACACACACACACACACACACACACACACACACACACACACACACACACATCTCAATCTTTTCAGACATTTCTCAAAATCCTGACTATTTTTCTCAAAATCCAGATTTATTTTCTCAAAATCTCAAATTTCTGACTTTTTTCAAAGATTTCGCACTTTTTCCTCAAATCTCAAATGTTGGACCCCCAGAAAGGGGGGAGGCTACATCAGGTGATCACAGTGTATCATGTGACCTCACCTTGGCCTTCTCCTCAGACAGGGGAAAGGGGCGGGGCTACATCAGGTGAACACAGTGTATCATGTGACCTCACCTTGGCCTTCTCCTCAGACAGGGGAAAGGGGCGGGGCTACATCAGGTGAACACAGTGTATCATATGACCTCACCTTGGCCTTCTCCTCAGACAGGGGAAAGGGGCGGGGCTACATCAGGTGAACACAGTGTATCATGTGACCTCACCTTGGCCTTCTCTTCAGACATCATGTACAGCTCCTGCTCGCTCATCCAGGCCTCGGCCTCGGCAGCGTCGAAGTAGTACTGCTGCGCGCGGTGCGCCTCCTGCAGGCGGTCGAGGCGTCGCTGCGCCTCCTCCTTCAGCTGAGCCCACAGCTCCTGCAGCGCCGCCAGACGCCCGCGGGTCGCCTCCGAGGACTCGTCCTTCAGGAGGCTGACGCTGCGCTCCAGGATGTCGTCGATACGAGGCTGATGACCCTGGATCTCCTTCTGCAGCGTCTGAGGACCATGTTTAAATACATGAGACATGATGTAAAACAGAGTGAAACGGATCCTGGTTCAGATGTTCCTGAAAGCGTTCTGACCTGGTTCTTCTTGATGAGCAGCTGCACCGTCTGCAGGTTGTTCCCGTGGTCTGAGGACGTGGCCACGGCCATCCTCTCCTGCACCCACAGCTGAGGACACACAGTGTGTTAGTCACCTGACGTTCACCTGAGCAGACTACACCTGAGCAGACTACACCTGAGCAGACTACACCTGAACAGACTACACCTGAACAGACTACACCTGAGCAGACTACACCTGAACAGACTACACCTGAGCAGACTACACCTGAGCAGACTACACCTGAACAGACTACACCTGAACAGATACACCTGAGCAGACTACACCTGAACAGATACACCTGAACAGATACACCTGAGCAGACTACAACTGAACAGATACACCAGAACAGATACACCTGAGCAGACTACACCTGAACAGACTACACCTGAACAGACTACACCTGAACAGATACACCTGAGCAGACTACACCTGAACAGATACACCTGAACAGATACACCTGAGCAGACTACACCTGAACAGATACACCTGAACAGATACACTGAGCAGACTACACCTGAACAGACTACACCTGAACAGACTACACCTGAACAGATACACCTGAGCAGACTACACCTGAACAGACACCTGAACAGATACACCTGAGCAGACTACACCTGAGCAGACTACACCTGAACAGATACACCTGAGCAGACTACACCTGAACAGACTACACCTGAACAGATACACCTGAGCAGACTACACCTGAGCAGACTACACCTGAACAGATACACCTGAACAGATACACCTGAGCAGACTACACCTGAACAGACTACACCTGAGCAGACTACACCTGAACAGATACACCTGAACAGATACACCTGAGCAGATACACCTGAACAGACTACACCTGTGAGGACTACACCTGAACAGACTACACCTGAACAGATACACCTGAACAGACTACACCTGAACAGACTACACCTGAACAGATACACCTGTGAGGACTACACCTGAATAGATACACCTGAACAGACTACACCTGAACAGACACACCTGAACAGATACACCTGAACAGACTACACCTGTGAGGACTACACCTGAACAGATACACCTGAACAGACTACACCTGAACAGATACACCTGAACAGACTACACCTGTGAGGACTACGACTGAACAGATACACCTGAACAGACTACACCTGAACAGACTACACCTGAACAGATACACCTGAACAGATACACCTGAACAGACTACACCTGAACAGATACACCTGAACAGACTACACCTGTGAGGACTACACCTGAACAGATACACCTGAACAGATACACCTGAACAGACTACACCTGAACAGAATACACCTGTGAGGACTACACCTGAACAGATACACCTGAACAGATACACCTGAACAGACTACACCTGAACAGATACACCTGAACAGATACACCTGAACAGACTACACCTGAACAGACTACACCTGAACAGATACACCTGTGAGGACTCAGTCTGAGGAGCCGTGGCGTTTGGTTAGGAGAGAGAGATAATGTAGACCCTGAAACATGGCCATTAAATATCAGCCTTTGAACAACTATGGTAAAACATTTGTATAACTATAACCAGCTAAATGTTAAATTATGAATCATTCAGCCAAAATGTGAAGGCAGCCCATCTTCATCTTAATGCGGATGAAACTGTGACGTATGATTCCTCCTTAACAGACGCAGTTTATATTCAGACTTCACAACTAAAGGAGGATTTAGATGTAGCTCAAACTCAGTTTGTGGTGTTTGCTGTTTGTCTCCGAGGACAGACAGATATGTTTTACTGCTTCTTGTCTGACGTGCTGCAGGACAGATCATAGTCTCTGTTTTAAACTGTCTCTCTGAGTGTGTTACGTACGATCTCGTCCTCCACGTCCCTGGTGAACTGATGGACCTCCCTGGACTCCACCAGGAAGTCCCTCCTCCTCTGCAGGGGGTCCAGCAGCTCGGTGAACTTGTCCTCCAGCAGCTGTCTCCGTCCGTCCACCTCCTCTGTGTCCTGCTCCTCCTGTCCCAGAGCCTTCACCTGGCTCTGCAGCTGGCCCACCTCCCGCTGCCGCACCTCCACCTGCTTCTCCAGCATCTGGGGGACAGACAGGTAGTTATTAACCCTCCACCTGCTTCTCCAGCACCTGGGGGACAGACAGGTGTGTACCTGTTCTGACATGTTTCTCAAAATTCTGACTTTTTTCTCAAAAATTCTGACTTTTTTCTCAAAATCGCAATCTCTGATGTTTCTTCAGCAGTGTGTGCAGTGTGTGTGTGTGTGTGTGTGTGTGACAGTGTGTGTGTGTGTGACAGTGTGTGTGACAGTGTGTGACAGTTTGTGTGACAGTGTTTGTGTGTGTGTGTGTGACAGTGTGTGTGACAGTGTGTGTGAAAGTGTGTGTGACAGTGTGTGTGTGTGACAGTGTGTGTGACAGTGTGTGTGTGTGTGTGTCAGTGTGTGTGTGTGACAGTGTGTGTGACAGTGTGTGTGTGTGTGTGTGTGCGTGTGTGTGTGACTGTGTGTGTGTGTGTTTGTGTCAGTGTGTGTGTGTGACAGTGTGTGTGTGTGTGTGTGTCAGTGTGTGTGTGTGACAGTGTGTGTGTGTGTGTGACTGTGTGTGTGTGTGTGTGTCAGTGTGTGTGTGTGACAGTGTGTGTACCTGTTGTTTCTTCAGCAGGATGTTGACGGAGGTCAGGTCTTTCCGTAGTCATCAGACTGGATTTGACCCTCCATGCTTCCCATCCACTCGTCCAGGTCGGTGCAGCTCTGAGTGAAGAGCTCCGCCTTGTTGGCGTCGAACAGACACTGAGCTTTGGTCTGAGTGGTGGACTCAAGCTCCGCCCACATGGCGTGCAGATCTGACAGCTTCTCCGTCACCACGGCCTCCGTCTCCGGCTTCTCTGACACCAGCAGCCGGCCGTCCTGCAGACACACATCAGGGCAATCAATCATCAGGGTAATCAATCAACAGGGTAATCAATCATCAGGGCAATCAATCATCAGGGCAATCAATCATCAGGGCAATCAATCATCAGGGCAATCAATCAACAACTGTATTAATCCCTCCAGGGGCAGTTGGTGATGAGCAGCTGATGTACCCAGGCAGGAACATCCAGGTAGAAAGCACACCTGTCTATGGTACTTTCTTTGGTTTAGGACTCATAATGCTGACTCAGGTCAGGGTTCAGGACTCATAATGCTGACTCAGGTCAGGGTTCAGGACTCATAATGCTGACTCAGGTCAGGGTTTAGGACTCATAATGCTGACTCATGTCAGGGTTTAGGACTCATAATGCTGACTCAGGTCAGGGTTCAGGACTCATAATGCTGACTCAGGTCAGGGTTTAGGACTCATAATGCTGACTCATGTCAGGGTTTAGGACTCATAATGCTGACTCAGGTCAGGGTTCAGGACTCATAATGCTGACTCAGGTCAGGGTTTAGGACTCATAATGCTGACTCATCTCAGGGTTTAGGACTCATAATGCTGACTCATGTCAGGGTTTAGGACTCATAATGCTGACTCAGGTCAGGGTTTAGGACTCATAATGCTGACTCAGGTCAGGGTTCAGGACTCATAATGCTGACTCAGGTCAGGGTTTAGGACTCATAATGCTGACTCATGTCAGGGTTTAGGACTCATAATGCTGACTCATGTCAGGGTTCAGGACTCATAATGCTGACTCAGGTCAGGGTTCAGGACTCATAATGCTGACTCAGGTCAGGGTTTAGGACTCATAATGCTGACTCATGTCAGGGTTCAGGACTCATAATGCTGACTCATGTCAGGGTTTAGGTCTCATAATGCTGACTCAGGTCAGGGTTCAGGACTCATAATGCTGACTCATGTCAGGGTTTAGGTCTCATAATGCTGACTCAGGTCAGGGTTCAGGACTCATAATGCTGACTCATGTCAGGGTTTAGGACTCATAATGCTGACTCATGTCAGGGTTCAGGACTCATAATGCTGACTCAGGTCAGGGTTCAGGACTCATAATGCTGACTCAGGTCAGGGTTTAGGACTCATAATGCTGACTCATGTCAGGGTTCAGGACTCATAATGCTGACTCATGTCAGGGTTTAGGTCTCATAATGCTGACTCAGGTCAGGGTTCAGGACTCATAATGCTGACTCATATCAGGGTTCAGGACTCATAATGCTGACTCATGTCAGGGTTTAGGTCTCATAATGCTGACTCAGGTCAGGGTTCAGGACTCATAGTGCTGACTCAGGTCAGGGTTCAGGACTCATAATGCTGACTCATATCAGGGTTCAGGACTCATAGTGCTGACTCAGGTCAGGGTTCAGGACTCATAATGCTGACTCAGGTCAGGGTTCAGGACTCATAATGCTGACTCATGTCAGGGTTTAGGTCTCATAATGCTGACTCATGTCAGGGTTTAGGTCTCATAATGCTGACTCAGGTCAGGGTTCAGGACTCATAGTGCTGACTCAGGTCAGGGTTCAGGTTCCTCAGTGTCTCTCACCTTCTGGATCTGGTCCAGCCACTCCTTGTTGCTCTGCAGCTCGGCCATGAAGGCCTGGTGCTTCAGCCACTTGCTGTGCAGGTTCCGGGCCTCGTCGTACGTCAGGTCCTGAGCACTCAGCATCTTCTCGTTGATCCACAGAGTCAGCTGCACAACAACACAACAACACAACGTCAGCTGCACAACAACACACCGTCAGCTGCACAACAACACACCGTCAGAGACTCATGCAGCGTTTAAAGACACTGTGATGTAACTGCTGCATCCTGGGAATGGCATGTGAATGGATGGGTGATAACAGAACACCATAGAGCCTGAGTTAAAGAGTTACCTCCTGGCAGTCCTGCAGGAACCTCTGCAGGTCTCTGTTGTCCTTCAGCCTCATCAGCAGCTCCACCGCCGCCTCGCGGTTCTTCTTGTGCCTGAAACATGGACGACCAATCAGAGAGGAGACTGCATGCTGATTGGCTGCAGGCTTCAATATCTAATAACAGCAGGAAGTGCAACACTCCTACTCCTCCTTATCACAATATGTGTGATCATTCAAGATTCAAAGGTGTTATCATCCTCTGCTCAGTAGCTTCAGTGTAGAAATGACATTCTTCTGACCTGAGCTCCTCCAACAACGCAACATATAGAATAAAATACAGAAATACAAATAAGAAATAGTGCAAGAAGTCTCTCCATGTAAATAGAATATGATATGTACAAGAACAGAATATGAAATTAAATAATGTACATTAAGACAAAATTAAATAGGGTTTATTGCGGTGATAACTGTTTATATAAATAAGTAGATAGCAAGAAGCCCTGATAACGATACTGAGGCGATGTTAAAGGTTGACTGCAGGTGCTTACACTATGAGAAAACTGATCAATATATGTGTTTCTTATGTGGATTTAACGGCTAAGTGGGTAAAGGCAATTAACAGAACAGCTGTAGCAGTCTGCTTGATTCAGAAAAGGACATCACTCTCCTTAAACCAGGAGAAGACGACAGCTAGTCTCAAATGTTACACGCAATATATCCAGCCAAAGAGACACTGATTTGGACTTGATATTGAATATTCCTGTACATTTTGTAATCTACAAGAAGAAACTATCGGCCATTCATTTTACGAATGCGTGTGTTGTAGAATATTGTGGGATGATGTAGAATGTTTTATTAGAAGAAAGACGGGACAAAAGGTTCAACTCCAGGACAAAGACATTCTTATGTACTTCAGGGCTGATAGTATGAGGCGCTTTCCCACCGGAGTACTTTTCCCAGTATAGTTCAGATAGTTCTTGAAATGTTGCGTTCACACCAAAAAAATCCGGAACTAGAACCTAGTTCATGAGAACCTTTTCCCCCCTTTCAGTCCCTGCTAGAGAGCAGGTACTTCCTGGGGAGAAAAAAGGTTCCCATTTCTGATTGGCTGGGCGGATTGCAAACCACGCCCCGTAAAACTCGGAAGACTTTTGTGAAGCCGCCATTATATTTGCTGGCATTAGCATTATTAGCATTAGCCCAGCGCACCAACGGAGAGAGACTAACTTATGGCAACACAAAAGAAAACATGGGAGCGGTGGAGATGAGGAGGTGTCAGCGTTCTGGCGATTTACTCGGAAGGCTTCAGTAGAAGCTGCTGGGAAGACTCCCAGCAGCTTCTACTGAAGCCAGTCCCCACCTCCGGGGACTTCCGGCCGGGGACTTCGGGTGGCAGTATAGAGTGCCACAGTGACGCGTCCTAAAACCCGGAAGTAAGTTAGCATTTTTACCACTTCCGGTTCCTTCGACAAAAACCAATGCAATTTCTCCATAGGGTTTTGGAAAATAGCTCGAAATAAAGTCTGTGGTTGACACAAATTGAAGAGACAGATCACGTTTTGTTCAGCCGGATAATATCCACGTCTACCCTACTTTTATAATTTTCTAATCATAAATCTAATCGACAGATTTATGATCGATAGATTTATGATTCCAGTAAACCCAAAGCAGAAGAAGAAGAAGTGACGTCAGCGGCTTCATTTGACTGATCCTCCCTCAGGGATTTATTCCGGTGTGAACGTGATCTGCTCTTTAGTTCATCAGAACTAAAGAGTTCTGATGAACTAAGTACTGGGAACTAAGTACGGCAAAGTACTTGGTGTGAAAGCGCCTGTTGATGCAGATTTAGTCTTTTTTGTGCAGTTAATTGTATTTTTAGGGAAATGTTATATCCTTATGAAAAAAATGGGCTGACTCCAAATCAAATGTTGTACATTTCTATCAATAATTTAAACAATATATTAGCACTATTAAAAACATTAGGAATAAGAAGGCAATCATATCTAATTTGGTATTTTAAAAATATTTAATCTGAAGTTTCAAAATGAATTTTTCTTTTCTCTTTTCTTTATTTACTGTATGTAGTGTCTTGTTGGTTTGTATGTCTTATATGTGGACTTTGTTGAATGTAGAATGTATGAAGTTGAATAGTTGAAAGGACATCTCGTCTCCTGTCCTGATCTCCTGAAGTGAATCTGTTTCCTACCAGCAGAGATGGGAAGTAGTGGAGTACAAATACTTCGTTACTGTACTTAAGTACATTTTTCTGGTATCAGTACTTTACTCCACTACTTTTTACTTTTACTTCTTCCATGTTGAACCCAAATACCTGTACTTTCTACTTCTTACCTTTTGAACCCAAATACCTGTACTTTCTACTTCTTACATGTTGAACCCAAATACCTGTACTTTCTACTTCTTACATGTTGAACCCAAATACCTGTACTTTCTACTTCCTACATGTTGAACCCAAATACCTGTACTTTCTACTTCTTACATGTTGAACCCAAATACCTGTACTTTCTACTTCTTACATGTTGAACCCAAATACCTGTACTTTCTACTTCTCACATGTTGAACCCAAATACCTGTACTTTCTACTTCTCACATGTTGAACCCAAATACCTGTACTTTCTACTTCTTCCATGTTGAACCCAAATACCTGTACTTTCTACTTCTTCCATGTTGAACCCAAATACCTGAACTTTCTACTTCTTCCATGTTCCAAACAGGCTGGTTCCTTTAGTCTGAATGTGTGTTTGGTGGCGTGATCATTATTATTTAGAGTCATTGCGTGCCTATTGATTTGAACACGATCCGTGTATCCATCATTTCCTGGTCTTCTCTAAAGAAGAGGGACCAATGAAAACGTTGTCATGTTGCCGTTGTTCAGCATGGAAACATTCATTAGCTAACAATGACATTATTGTTCTATTAATATAAAGGGAGGTCAGGTACTCTTTAAAACAGCTGCTAGTTATGGGTACTTTTTACTGAAGTACATTTCAAAGCCCTCTTTACTTTGACTTGAGTAAAGAAGTTTAGTCAGCACTTCTACTTTCACCAGAGTATTTTTAAACACGAGTATCTGTACTTCTACTTGAGTAAAGGATGTGTGTAGATCTGCCCTCTCGGCGTACCTTTCGTCGATGGAGGCGACTCTCTCCTGGATTCTCTCAGCGTTGATGTTCCCGTCGCTGGCGAGACGCCGCCCCGCCTCCACCACGCCGTTTATCTTCTCCTCGTTGGCGTCCATCGTGGTCATGAAGTCCTCCTGCTTCTTGATGGCTGCCTCAGCTCCTTCCAGCGTGGAGGACATCTCCGTGTGAGCCAGAACGTACTCCTGCAGGGAGAGGGGAGGGGAGGAGAGGTGAGGACAGGTGAGGTGAGGAGAGGTGAGGAGAAGAAGATACACTTCATTAATCCCTTACAGGGAAATGTCTTTTCCCACTCTGTTGTGTTTACACACATTACACACACACAGAGGATATACATGCACACACACAGAGGATATACATGCACACACACAGAGGATATACATGCACACACACAGGGGAGGATATACATGCACACACACAGAGGATATACATGCACACACACAGAGGATATACATGCACACACACAGGGGAGGATATACATGCACACACACAGAGGATATACATGCACACACACAGGGGAGGATATACATGCACACACACAGGGGAGGATATACATGCACACACACAGAGGATATACATGTACACACACAGGGGAGGATATACATGCACACACACACAGAGGATATACATGCACACACACAGGGGAGGATATACATGCACACACACAGAGGATATACATGCACACACACAACCACATGCAGATAGGAGAGGTGGCAGAGCAGAGAGGCTGCCAGGTACCCAGCGCCAAGGGAGCAGTTTCGAGGTTAGGTGCCTTGCTCAAGGGCACCTCGGCAGTGGCCTTGGAGGTGAACTGGCACCTCTCCAGCTACCAGCTCACTCCATCTTTTTTTTGGTCCGATCGGGACGTGAACCGGCGACCCTTCGGTTCCAAGACCAAGTCCCTACAGACTGAGCCACTGCCGCCTCAAAGAGGAGGACAGGTGAGGACAGGTGAGGAGAGGGGAGGACAGGTGAGGACAGGTGAGGAGAGGGGAGGACAGGTGAGGAGAGGACAGGTGAGGACAGGTGAGGAGAGGGGAGGACAGGTGAGGAGAGGGGAGGACAGGTGAGGACAGGTGAGGAGAGGAGGACAGGTGAGGAGAGGGGAGGAGAGCTGAGGAGAGGACAGGTGAGGACAGGTGAGGAGAGGGGAGGACAGGTGAGGAGAGGGGAGGACAGGTGAGGACAGGTGAGGAGAGGGGAGGACAGGTGAGGACAGGTGAGGAGAGGGGAGGACAGGTGAGGAGAGGACAGGTGAGGACAGGTGAGGACAGGTGAGGAGAGGGGAGGACAGGTGAGGAGAGGGAGGACAGGTGAGGACAGGTGAGGAGAGGAGGACATGAGGAGAGGTGAGGACAGGTGAGGAGAGGGAGGACAGGTGAGGACAGGTGAGAGGGAGGACAGGTGAGGACAGGTGAGGACAGGTGAGGAGAGGGGAGGACAGGTGAGGAGAGGACAGGTGAGGACAGGTGAGGACAGTTAGAGAGCTGCATCACTTTACTGTCCTCTAACCTATGCCCCTCCTGATTTCTAGATTCTCAGGATCCTGATCTAATGTGTCCCGTACCTGGTTGTTGAGGAAGGCCTCGGCCTGCTTGGTGTCCCTGAGGAACAGCTGGTATGCGTGGCTCTGGGTCAGAAGGTTCTGCCGGTTCTCCCACATCTTGTGCAGCTCGTTCCAGCCGGTGTGCAGCGCCTCCAGCCGCTGCCGCAGGAACATATGCTGGGCGTCCGTCTGGCCCTGGGTCACCAGCTCGCCCATGTCCCGCATCATCTGGTAGTCCTCCTCGTAGTTCTGCACCTCGTTCTTGATGCCCTCGTGCTGCGCCATCAGCTTCTCGGCCTCGGCCAGCGTGTTGGGCATGTCCTCGGAGGCGATGAGGGTCTGTGTGCGAGACAGCCAGGACTGGAAGTCGTCCAGCTCGCGCAGGAACTGCTGCAGCTTCCTGGCCTCGCCCAGAGACTCCTCGCGGGTCTTCAGGGTGTTCTTCATCTCCTCCCAGACCGCTGTGATCTCCGCCAGCCGGCCCGTGATGGCCTTGGCCTGGTCCGGGTGCTCTGTGGCCAGACGCTCCGCCTCGCCCCGCAGGTCTCCCAGCTTGTCCTCAATGGCGGCGAGATCTCGCTCCATGCCGGTGAGCTTGCGCTGCAGCGCCATGACACCCGTCAGGTCGTTGCCCAGCTCCTGCGTGGACTCGATCACCTTGGTCTTCTCCTTGATCCAGGACTTGGTCTCGTTGCACTCCAGGTGGTAGTTCTGCACGCCGAGCGCCGAGTTCAGGGACTCCTTCTTCAGGTCCACCAGGTCTCTGAACTGGCTCCACCTGCAGCAGAGAGACAATCAGAAACTCCAAAGGTAGACCCACAGGTAGACCACAGGTAGACCCACAGGTAGACCCACAGGTAGACCCACAGCCTTCTGAAACTCTGAGGACTGAAGGACTCTAACGGACTCTAACGGACTCTAACAGACTCTAAAGCTCCTTACACACCAAACTGACACCAAAGAACATCCCGACGGAACGTCGGCTCACGTCTCCTGCGTCTTGGCCATGTGTCGCACTGGAACACACCGCAAAGACTTCAGCCAACGGCCAAGTAGCACGTACGAACTGCGCATGCGTGAGTGACAATAACTCTCCTCACCAGCAGGCAGCGGTAGTGTGTATTCGTCATTCAAAAGAGGCAACAACCGGAAGACAGAGTGCGTGATAACCGAGAGAAGAAGAACAGACTGCGTGATAACCGAGAGAAGAAGAACAGACTGCGTGATATAAACAAACAACAAATACCGTGTCCGTTCCATTTCCCCTCTACAGCGAGAAGCTCACGGGGCTTTCCCGAACCTGTGTCGAGAGCTGGAGTTAAATGAAATCTCAGATTTGCCTTCTTAATAGTTTGTTTGGGTCCCTCACTTCCGCTTCGCTTCTCATGCACTGATTCGCTAGCTGAACAGCCAATCAGAGTGATTTCTTTGGCCGACGGCCTCCCGATTCAACATGTCGAATCGGCGGCGGAAGGTGTGCACGGCCGAAAAGATACGACGGTGCAGTACACACCAATCTGAGTAGGGCGACACGACGCTCATCGACGGCCCGACATCTATCGACGCCGAAAATTGGCTTGGTGTTTCAGGAGCTTTACAGACGGACTCTAGCAGACTAATGCATCTTTACGGTGTTTCAATCACGTGTGCTGAATGTAAAATGTATTTAAATTATTCATTTATATTAATTTCAAAGTCTCCCTCGGTGTCTTTTATGAAATGTCGTTCCTACCTGTTGTTGAGTTGGTCCTGCTGCGTCTTGATGTCCGTCTCGCTCGGGTGTCCGTTGTGCTTCAGCTGCCGGGCGATCTGGTTCACCACGGCGACCCGGGACGCTTGGTTGTTCATCTCCGGCTCCAGGCTCTCGAAGCGGTGCTGGATCACCTCCAGGTCCTCCAGCTTCTCGGGGATCTCCATGCTGTTCAGCCACTGCTCCTTCTCGTCGATCCAGACCTGGCAGGCGTGAGCCTCGTTGAACATCTTGTAGAGTGCCAGCGCGTCCTGCAGCGCCTGCTTCCTCAGCTTCGTCAGCTCCGACACCTCCTTGTATCGCTCCTCGATGCCGGCCAGGCGCCCGCGGACCTCCTCAGACTGCGCCTCTTCCTCCGGCAGCGCTGCGGCCTGTTCCTGCAGCGAGTCGATGACGGACCGGTAGCTGGAGACCTCCGCCGCCGCGTCCTTGTGCTTCCGGACCAGCGCCTGCGTGGAGAACTCGTCGTGGCCGGTCTCTCCGCTGGACACGATGCGCAGGGCGTCCAGCGTCCAGGCGTCCACGTCGTCTGCGTCCGTCTGGAACTGATGAAGCGCCAGAGCCTCCTCCAGCTTCCTCTTCCTCGCCGCCGCCAGGCGCTCCAGAGCCGCCCACTGGTCCTGCAGGTCGCACACACGCTCCTGGATCTTTGTGGCGGCAAAGTGTCCGGCCTGCACCTGTGGTAGTGTGACGAAATACAATGTTATACAATGTTGTAGTAAAGGAATCAGAAGGAGATCACTATTCATAATGCTGACTCATGTCAGGGTTTAGGACTCATAATGCTGACTCATGCCAGGGTTCAGGACTCATAATGCTGACTCATGTCAGGGTTCAGGACTCATAATGCTGACTCATATCAGGGTTCAGGACTCATAATGCTGACTCATATCAGGGTTCAGGACTCATAATGCTGACTCATGTCAGGGTTCAGGACTCATAATGCTGACTCATGCCAGGGTTCAGGACTCATAATGCTGACTCATGTCAGGGTTCAGGACTCATAATGCTGACTCATATCAGGGTTCATGACTCATAATGCTGACTCATGCCAGGGTTCAGGACTCATAATGCTGACTCATGTCAGGGTTCAGGACTCATAATGCTGACTCATATCAGGGTTTAGGACTCATAATGCTCACTCATGTCAGGGTTCAGGACTCATAATGCTCACTCATGTCAGGGTTTAGGACTCATAATGCTGACTCATGTTTTAGGAATCATAAAGTTGACTCATGTCAGGGTTTAGGACTCATAATGCTGACTCATATCAGGGTTCAGGACTCATAATGCTGACTCATGCCAGGGTTCAGGACTCATAATGCTGACTCATGTCAGGGTTTAGGACTCAGGTCCGTCTCTTCCCACGCACCATGTCCTGGCCCTCGGCGATGGTGTTCTTCAGGAGTCCGTTGCGGCCGCTCATCTCGTGCTCCAGCGCTCGCTGCTGACTCAGCAGTCTTAGAGAACCCGTCAGGTCTTTGGCGTTCTCCAACGAGGACAGGATCTGCTCCTTCTCCCGGATCCAGCCCTCCTCTTCCGCCATGTCCCAGAAGAACTTCCAGAGGCGGCGGGACTCCTCCAGCCGGGCCCGGCGCTCCGCAGCCAGCTGGGTCAGCTCCTGGTAGCAGAACTCCAGGTGAGAGACCCGGTCCTCGATCACCTGAGGGTCGCACGGCTTGTAGCCTGACAGGAAGTAAACAGAGACGTATAAATATATAACAGATATTATTATTATTATAGGCATTAGTTAGTGAAATAAACTCTGCATGATGTTCTTCTCTAGTCTGAAGGAAAAGACAGACACTGCTCCGTGTTGAAGAGTAAAACCTGTAGAGTTTCAGGTCTGCTCACCGGCGTCGCTGACGGAGAACCGGGTGGCGTTGGAGCTGACGGCCTTCACGCGGTCGGCCTGGATGGAGATGTCGGCCTCCACCAGGGCGTGTTTCTGCAGCAGGTCCTCCACGCCCAGCAGGTGCTTCCCGTAGTCCTGAGACAGCAGCAGCATCTGGACACAGGAAGAGAGGGTGAGGCTACTTCCTGTCTCTACAATTCGAGGGAGTGCGGTAGAAGGTTGCTGGGATCATTAGAAGTTCGAGGGGACAGAGGATGCAACATATGACTGTATCAGGTCAGAACATGATAGCTCCGTATGCTGTTTGAAGTGTATATAACCTGTGAGATATTCTTAGTCTACAGACATTAGACTATTGACTGCTTTGGTCTAAGGTCATCTGTCTCTTATACTGCTGTATAGCAATATCATATACATCGGATCCACGAAGTACAGCTCCATCCAAACCAGTTCTCTGAAGATGTTGTTGGCACGTTGACTGACCTTCATCTCGTCCGTCCAGTTATTTGAGGGGCACCAAGCGCCGCGGACACTCCTTTGTGCCCACAATCAAGGGCTAACCACTGTAACCCGGGACTGTACCCACATAACACCTGCACTGTTTTTACAAGTCTTTAACCTGCACTCACATCCGCACACTTATGTAAATATATTTAACATTTCAGAATGTTGAAGTTGTTGAGCGGGGGGGGGGGGGGGGGGTGCTAGTGGAGCATGCTCATGAACTGTGGACTCGCCGGAGCATCGCAGCTGAGAAGCTGGACTACTCTTCACGCTAACGAAGGATCACTTCTTCTTCAGGGCAGGGAAGGCCACGCAGTACGCAGGCTACTGTCCCGCAGCTGCTGCCTCTCTGTTGGACTCCGGTACTGCACATTACTCATGAGAGGTTTTTTTTTTTTTAAAGTGCTTTACGTGAAACATTCGGGGCTTTTCAGAAAACATCCGGGGCTTGAGCCAAAATGCTCAACTTTTTACTGTGATATCTTGTTTCAATGTTACTTCATCATTTTATTTGTTGCTGTGTTATTATTTTAATTTGTATTGTGTTCGATCTTTACCTCGTGTGAATCCTGTTTTTAACTCTGACCTGTTGCTGCTCTAAACGCCTGAATCTCCCCAAGTTCCATCTGATCTTATCTCACATATTAAGTATTAATGTACCTTCTCATAGATCTTGAAGTGACTGTTATTGTGTATATATTGATTGTTGTGTTTGTATTTATGTCTTAATGTGTGCATGTGTATAAATGTGTCTGTTGATTGTGTTTATATAGATATACATATTTGCATACATAGTTTTATATATCTTTGTATTTTTGTATTCGGGATTGTGGGAAACGGTATTTGGATCTCTCTGTACACACAAACTGAAAGATTGACAATAAAGTTGACTTTGACGTTTGACTGGACGGTGCCTGACCTTCATCTCGTCCATCCAGTCCATGATGTGCAGCATCTCCTGGAAGACCCTCTGCAGCCCCAGGTTGGTCTCCAGCCGCAGCCGGCGGGCCTTCAGCAGCTCCAGCAGATACTCCCACAGCCGCACCACGTTCTCCTTCCTGGCCGCCACGCGCTTGATGTCGTGGTAAGACTCCGCCTCCAGCTCCCGGGCCACCGATAGGACGGCCTGGACGCGCTCCTCGTACGCCGTGATGTCCGTCTCGATGGCCTCGTGCTTCTTGGTGGCCGCGTCCACCGCCTGCAGGTCGAAGCCAAAGTTATCCTGCGGAGACATTTCATCACGTTAGGAGGAACATAAATCCTGGAAAGGATTATTGTAGATGTTCATTGGTTTAAGATAAGATATACTCTATGGATCCCAATTGAGGAGTTTGATTTGTCCAGCAGCATGTAGATATGACATGAATTAGAAGAACAATTACATTTAATACAATAAAGATGTGCAAATCAGCAGGAGAAGATAATATACACGGTGATGATGAATAATAAGGAAGGTATCTATCTATAGAGTATATATATTGAATACACAAATAAACAGGATTGAATGCATCCAGTCTATCAAAACAAAACATTTCCCGACATCCAGAGGAGAATAATTTCATGGTTTCTGTCTCACCTGCGACACCAGCCTCTGGTTCTCGCTCAGCCACGTCTCTCTCATGGCCGCCTTCCTGTCGAAGCGCCTGGCGAGCTGCTCCAGCTTCTCCTGACGAATCAGCTCCATCCTCAGAGCCAGCTCCCGCTCATGCTCCGCCTTCTCCAGACGCTCCCACGCCTGACGGGTGACAGCGTCATTACAGAGGCTGCATGAAGACCTCCAGAGGGCCTACAGCCCCCCTCAACATCACTATCTAACACAGGGACTGACTTACTGACCCCATCCAGACTGAGAGGACTTGCTCCATAACGTCATCTCTGTTTTAAAGCTCTCCTATCATGCAAAAGTCTCTCTGATGTCTTCTCTACATCACCATGTGTCCCCGGTGTGTCAGGAGACTCACAAAGTGATGTCTTCTCTACATCACCATGTGTCCCCGGTGTGTCAGGAGACTCACAAAGTGATGTCTTCTCTACATCACCATGTGTCCCCGGTGTGTCAGGAGACTCACAAAGTGATGTCTTCTCTACATCACCATGTGTCCCCGGTGTGTCCCGGTGTGTCCCCGGAGTGTCAGGAGACTCACAAAGTGATGTCTTTTCTACATCCCCATGTGTCCCCGGTGTGTCCCCGGTGTGTCCCGGTGTGTCCCCGGTGTGTCAGGAGACTCACAAAGTGTCAGGAAATAAACCCCTCTCTCTTCTCCTCCGTACCCACATCTCTAAAAACGGGGGAACAACGGAGCTGATCCAGATTTGCTGCGTCATGACGACATTACTAAAATGTGGGCGGGCTTTACACCCACGGGCCAATCAGAAACGTTGCTGTCAGAAACAATGAGACGTGTTCTGGAAGTAATATGGTCTGTGTTCACATTAGCATGCTAACACTCAGAGCTAACCTGTACTGGAGAGAGCATGTGTGAAGAAGCAGGAAATCAAAAGTTTCTGCTGGGAGAGTTCTCCTGATGAGATCTCCTCTCTCTCTAAAGCTACAGACCCAGAGTCAGCTCTTTAGTAACAGCTGGAAGAGAGGGGGGGGGGGGGCTACAAGGATCTGTTTGGGGTTTGAGCAAAACACTTGATAGACATGTCTTTATATCTGAGACCTATAATATCTGCCTGAAAACGGTATAATAGGAGACCTTTAGAGAAGCGAATATGTCAGTGTGAGGGGAGCAGCTCTCACCTTGTTGATGTCTGAGATCAGCTTCCCCTCTCGCGGTGTGAACACCTTCTGGTTGTTGGCTCTCATTTTACTCTGGATGGTGAACAGCAGGACCTCCAGGTTCCCCTTCTCCGTGAACCTGCACACACACACACACACACACACACACACACACACACCAGTTAGAGGGGGGGGTCACAGTGCAGAGTCAGAACCATAGAAGAGCAGGTACAGGTGCAGAGAACGAGAGTGAAAATGTAGATTTTCCTCTTCTCAGATTCTGTTGCTTGGGAGGCTTCTCTCTAGTTGTTAGTCTGATGCTGTGTGTATATTTATATATATATATATATATATATATCTGTATAGTGTATATACCCTGTCAGAGACTTTCTGACTCAGCAGACCATAATAACCAATGCACGCTGAAGGCTCTTTGAGCATCTCTCACTGATCCTGATGTGATGTTCCATGTCTTGGTGTTCCACATGGAGCTGCTGTGATGTTCCACATGGAGCTGCTGTGATGTTCCACATGGAGCTGCTGGGATGCAAGGAGCATCTCAGACCTGATCTGACGTTAAAGTATTATCGTATCGTATTGTATCGTGGGGGGGTTACTTGGGGGGCTTCTCCGCGGTCCGGTAGGTGTTAGTCTGATATTGAGTATATATATATCTGTATAGTGGGGGTTACTTGGGGGGCTTCTCCGCGGTCCGGTAGGTGTTGAAGGCCTGCAGCTGCTGCTGGACCCCCAGCAGGGCGTTGGCGAACTTCCTGTTGTTGAGGATGATGATGGTCTGCTCGATCCACTCCAGCAGGTCTGAGGCCAGAGACTCGTACTTCTCCACCATCTTCTCCGTCTCTATGGCGTTCTCCAGCACCTGCAGGGGAAACACACTTTAACTACTTCCTGTGAGGAGGGTCCTGATTGTCTCTTATTTTGAAGGTTTCCTGGATGTTCCTTAATATCTTTTATTTGAAGGTTCCTGACCTTGCCGATGCGCTTCCCCTCCACCTTCAGAGCCTTCATCTTGGAGAAGTAGTGGTAATACGTCACCACGTAGGTGATCACCGACTTATCGTCCGGCTGGTCCACGCTGATGTCTGCAGAGCAACAAATACACATTATAAAATATACATATAAAGTCCTGCAGGGGCTCTTATAGAGTGGTGCAGGAATGAGTCCTAAAACCAGGAAGTGAGTCAGCATTTCACCACTTCCTGTTCCCTCGTCTCAGAGCCAATGGGATGTCTCCATAGGCTCTGGAAAATATCTGAACTAAGGTCTGTGGTTGAGACACATTGAAGAGACGGATCACGTTTTGTTCTAGGACATTAAATCCATCAGCAGTGACCCCACTGGGGATTTCTGAAGAGTTGACGTGTCTGAAAAACGATGGTTGTTACCAAGTGGCTGAACAGGACTACAGAAGTCGTGGAGGCCGTTGTACGTCATTACGCCGAACACGTGAACACTCCTCTAAGTTAGTTTGCCCTGTTCTGCTTGAGAGCAAGTACCTGCCTCCTGCAGACTGTTCAAACAAACGCTTCAACTCGTTCCATTTAGAATCTGTGTGTTTGAATATGGATCTGAAGTTGGCGTGACGTTGAAGTCGTGCTGCTGGACTCGCCTGTAGTTCCTTTATAGCATAACGTTAGCATTTAGCTTCTGGACATTAGATTTATGATTCGAACATTATAAAAGTAGGGTAGACATGTGGAGATGATCCTGAACAAAACATTTATCAAACAGGTTTCCACAGATCTTATTTCGAGCTATTTTCCTAAATCCTCTGGAGAGGTCCCTTTTAGTGGAGGGGACAGCAGCTTCCTTCAGGGGGAACTACAGAGACACGTCCTCCCTGCACCGCTCTATATACACATAAAGTCCTTTAGGGGCTCTTATTGTGAAGGGGAGCAGGAAGTCACCCTCGGGGTCCAGCAGCTTGGTGATGCCCAGGTGTTGCTCCGCCAGGTTGAAAGCGTCCTGAAGGTTGTGGTGAGCGTTCGACTTCTTCAGCTTATCGAAGTCGATCAGATCGGGCCTGAGCACGGGGACAACTTTATTAGCAACACTTTATTTACACAACTTTATTAACAACACTTTATTTACACAACTTTATTAACAACACTATATTTACACAACTTTATTAACAACACTTTATTTCCACAACTTTATCTAAACAACTTTATCTAAACAACTGCGTCAGTTATCTAAAGTTCAGTTCTCTAAAGGTTACCTGTGTTACCTGTGTTTGTGGATGAGTGCGTTGAAGGCCATGCCGTCCCTCCAGCTGGTGCTGAAGTTGCGGATGTTGACGTTTGGATACCTGAGGAACAGACACACCTTTCAGAGACGCCGCACACTCACAGTAAACGGTATTTATAAAGTTGTAGAGCCTCACCCGGCGGTCTTCATCTGGCACCAGAGCAGCAGAGCGTCCTTAGCAGAACGCTTCTCTTTGTTGTCGTCACAATCCACAATGATGTCCTGGATCTACACACACACACACACACACACACACACACACACACACACACACACACACACACACACACACACACACACATACACACCGTGATGAGTACTCACTCATACCATAAGTACTTGTTGTCTGTTCTGCAGTACTGCAACACTACCTGGTGCAAGTGTTGGCCAACAGCTTTCAAATCTAACCTGCTCCACCTGTTAGAAATCTGCTCACAGACTGTTGGTCACTCTGTCAGAGACTTTCTGACTCACAGACCATAATAACCTGAGAGGCTCCAACAGCATCCTCTGGGACCCAGAGCATGCTCTGACAGAGAATCTGAACTGCTACCATCTAATGGAGATTCAATAAAGTCAGCCTGAAGCATCCTTTGTGCTCCAGTCGACCCTCTCAGTGAACACAGAGCTACAGATCAGATGCAAAGTCAGAATTTTGAGAAAAAGTCAGAATGTTGAGATTTTCAGAAAAAAAACAACATTTTGAGAAAAAGTCAGAATTTTGAGAAAAAACTGAGTATTTTGTTCATGACAGGATGTTTGATTACCCACAAGAACTATTCCTCCATCTTGTGACTGTGTAACTCCCTCTCTTGGATATCAGCATGTGAAGGACACTGTTCAGGAACTAGTTGATGCTCTGTATGTGATGACTACTTCCATTCTGGAGAGGATCATGAATACATGGATCCTGAGATTGAAGCTCAAGCCGGGGACCAGTGATTATTAACATTTTTAAGTATTCAGAAAAGTCCGAATTTAGAGAAAAAGTCTGAATTTAGAGAAAAAGCCAGAATTTTGAGATTTTGTGAAAAAGTCAGAATTTTGAGATTTTGTGAAAAAGTCAGAATTTTGAGATTTTGTGAAAAAGCCAGAATTTTGAGATTTTGTGAAAAAGTCAGAATTTTGAGATTTTGAGACAAAGTCAGAATTTTGAGATTTTGAGAAAAAGTCAGAATTTGGAGATTTTGAGAAAAGTCAGAATTTTAAGATAAAGTCAAGATTTTGAGATTTTGAGAAAAAGTCTGTTTTGAGATTTTGAGAAAAAGTCAGTTTTGAGATTTTAAGAAAAATTCAAGATTTTTAGATTTTGAGAAAAAGTCAGAATTTTTAGATTTTGAGAAAAAGTCAGAATTTTGTGAAAAAGTCAGAATTTTTAGATTTTGAGAAAAATTCAAGATTTTTAGATTTTGAGAAAAAGTCAGAATTTTTAGATTTTGAGAAAAAGTCAGAATTTTGTGAAAAAGTCAGAATTTTTAGATTTTGAGAAAAAGTCAGAATTTTGTGAAAAAGTCAGAATTTTTAGATTTTGAGAAAAAGTCAGAATTTTGAGGAAAAAGTCAGAATTTTGAAGGAAATTCAGAAAAAGCCAATATTTTGAGAAAAAGTCATGGCAGTGGTGGTGGTACAGCAGGAAGTGGTGGTGGTACCTGGAAGCGCAGGATGATGGTCCAGATGAGGCCCAGCGTCAGGCGGTGGTTCCCGTCCACGATGTCGTGGCAGCCCATGTTCTCCAGGTGAACTCTCTGCTCCTTCAGGAACTGCAGAGCCTTGTCCACGTTCTCCAGGCAGTGGATCCGCATCCGGCCTTTAGTGGGCTTCGGCTGGAGGACATGGAGAGACACACAGTGTGTGTACAGTGTTAGTTGTGTAGAGTGTGTTGTGTAGAGTGTGTTGTGTAGAGTGTTAGTTGTGTAGAATGTGTTGTGTAGAGTGTGTTGTGTAGAGTGTGTGTAGTGTGTTGTGTAGAGTGTGTTGTGTAGAGTGTTAGTTGTGTAGAGTGTGTGTAGTGTGTTGTGTAGAGTGTGTTGTGTAGAATGTGTTGTGTAGAGTGTGTGTAGTGTGTTGTGTAGAGTGTGTTGTGTACAGTGTTAGTTGTGTAGAGTGTGTGTAGTGTGTTGTGTAGAGTGTGTTGTGTACAGTGTTAGTTGTGTAGAGTGTGTGTAGTGTGTTGTGTAGAGTGTGTGTAGTGTGTTGTGTAGAGTGTGTTGTGTAGAATGTGTTGTGTAGAGTGTGTGTAGTGTGTTGTGTAGAGTGTGTTGTGTACAGTGTTAGTTGTGTAGAGTGTGTGTAGTGTGTTGTGTAGAGTGTGTTGTGTACAGTGTTAGTTGTGTAGAGTGTGTGTAGTGTGTTGTGTAGAGTGTGTTGTGTAGAGTGTGTTGTGTACAGTGTTAGTTGTGTAGAGTGTGTGTAGTGTGTGTAGATGGTCTGTAGATGTTGTGTAGGGTGTATATTGTGTATGATGTGTGTACCAGGTGTGTGTAGAGTGTGTTGTGTAGAGTGTAGAGTGTATAGAGTGTATGCAGTGTGTGTCAGGTGTGTAGAGTGTGTTGTGTAGAGTGTGTACCAGTTTCTCCCCCGACAGCACCTCCAGCAGCTTGATGAGGGACCTTCCATCCCTCAGGTCCAGGTACAGGTCTGAGATCCTGCAGGAGACCCTGGACAGGTGAGAGTTCACCCACTTAGTGAAGGTCTTCTTCTGCACCGCCTCGCGCTCATCTGCACACACACACACACAACACACACACACCACAACACACACACACACACACACACACACTTTGTTAAAGGTCAGCTATTATACAAAATCCACTTTCCATGTCTCTTCTACATCAACACGTGTCCCCTCTGTGTAAAGAGACTCTCTCTTCACCCGGAGGGGACACATGTCTCTTCTACATCAACATGTGTCCCCTCTTCTTCATGTTTCTTCTATATCAACATGTGTCCCCTCTGTGTAAAGAGAGAGTCTCTTTACACAGAGGGGACACATGTGTCTTCTACATCAACATGTGTCCCCTCTGTGTAAAGAGAGAGTCTCTTTACACAGAGGGGACACATGTGTCTTCTACATCAACATGTGTCCCCTCTGTGTAAAGAGAGAGTCTCTTTACACAGAGGGGACACATGTCTCTTCTACATCAACATGTGTCCCCTCTTCTCCATGTCTCTTCTACATCAACATGTGTCCCCTCTTCTTCATGTCTCTTCTACATCAACATGTGTCCCCTCTTCCTCATGTCTCTTCTACATCAACACGTGTCCCCTCTTCTTCATGTCTCTTCTACATCAACATGTGTCCCCTCTTCTCCATGTCTCTTCTACATCAACACGTGTCCCCTCTTCTTCATGTCTCTTCTACATCAACATGTGTCCCCTCTTCTTCATGTCTCTTCTACATCAACATGTGTCCCCTCTTCTTCATGTCTCTTCTACATCAGCATGTGTCCCCTCTTCTTCATGTCTCTTCTACATCAGCATGTGTCCCCTCTTCTTCATGTCTCTTCTACATCAGCATGTGTCCCCTCTTCTTCATGTCTCTTCTACATCAACATGTGTCCCCTCTTCTTCATGTCTCTTCTACATCAACATGTGTCCCCTCTTCTTCATGTCTCTTCTCCATCAACATGTGTCCCCTCTTCTTCATGTCTCCTCTACATCAACATGTGTCCCCTCTTCTTCATGTCTCTTCTACATCAACATGTGTCCCCTCTGTGTAAAGAGACTCTGAAAGTTTCAGGAACAAAGACCCTCTCTCTTTTTCTCCTGATCCATTTCTATAAAAACCTGTCTGAAAATGAGCTGATCAGATTTTGGCCACTTTGTGATGTCATAACGATGTTTTGTCTTGTGTAACTATTAGCCAATCAGCAACCAAGGTAACCCCCCCCCCCTTATCACCTGAATCTCCTCCTAGAGCACCATTGAGTTCTTTGTAACCAAATCTCTCTCAGAGGGGCGTGGGGAGGGGCTCCTTATTTTCATCTAAAGTAACAGACAGAGAATCAGCACTTTGGAAACAGGGCTGAAACAGAGGGGATTATGGGTAATGCTGCAATGATCTGTTTGGTGTTTCAGCCAATCAGAGGCAGGCTCTGGATATATCTGAGACCTGGGATATACTGATGAAGAGGAGGATAATAGGGGAGCTTTAAGAATCTTTACCTTTTGAAAGCAGCTACCCTGAGAGCCTTCGCCTCATCGCTGCACACATTTCACCGCTTTTATGGATTGTCTTTTGTGTGTGTGTGTGTGTGTGTGTTTGTTTGGTTGTGTGTTAAAGTGAAGCGCGTTGTGTCTCCAAATAAACTAACCTTAAGGAAAGGATCCCATTGTTCCTAGAATGTTTTCAGACAAAAGCTGAGATATTTTGACCAAAAATTTGAAATCACTCAACAAAACTTGAATTTGTTTTTCATGTTTTTCTTTTTTTAATCTCCAGGTATTTTGAGAGGTTTGTGTTAAAATAATATTTCAGATTTTCTTTAAAAGTTATTCTGGAGTTGACCTTTGACAGCCAATCAGAGCAGCTCTCAATAAATTCACATTTATAATTTAATATTCAAAACATTTATGTTGTTTACATTTAGTGAATCCTTCCTGTCGTACTGACCTTTATTCTGAAGTACTTCCTGTCGTACTGACCTTTATTCTGAAGTACTTCCTGTCGTACTGACCTTTATTCTGAAGTTTCTAAAGCATTAATTTAGAAAATATATATATTTAAACATTATACATTTCTTGTGTTTTCCAGTGTATTTCTGCTAGTTAAGTTAATTTCTTACAGTGTGTTACTGCTAGTTATGGTCATTTGTTACAGTGTGTTACTGCTAGAGTTATGTTAATTTCTTACAGTGTGTTACTGCTAGAGTTATGGTCATTTGTTACAGTGTGTTACTGCTAGAGTTAAGTTAATTTCTTACAGTGTGTTACTGCTAGTTAAGTTAATTTCTTACAGTGTGTTACTGCTAGAGTTAGGTTAATTTCTTACAGTGTGTTACTGCTAGAGTTAGGTTAATTTCTTACAGTGTGTTACTGCTAGAGTTAGGTTAATGTCTTACAGTGTGTTACTGCTAGAGTTAAGTTAATTTCTTACAGTGTGTTACTGCTAGAGTTATGGTAATTTGTTACAGTGTGTTACTGCTAGAGTTAAGTTAATTTCTTACAGTGTGTTACTGCTAGAGTTATGGTAATTTCTTACAGTGTGTTACTGCTAGAGTTAAGTTAATTTCTTACAGTGTGTTACTGCTAGAGTTAAGTTAATTTCTTACAGTGTGTTACTGCAAGAGTTAGGTTAATTTCTTACAGTGTGTTACTGCTAGTTATGGTAATTTGTTACAGTGTGTTACTGCTAGAGTTATGTTAATTTCTTACAGTGTGTTACTGCTAGAGTTATTTTTACGACGCTCTGCAGTAAACTGAGTTTAATCTTTAACTCTGAGGGGTCAAAGGTCATCGACAGACGACTTCCTGCTGCCGCTCGCAGGAAACACTTCTTCCACCTGAAGTAAAAGCTTTTTCAATCTGCAGTAAAAACATTGAGAAAATGCCGGATATGAAAAAAATATATATTGGAAGAGCAAAAAAATCCCCCAAAATAATGACTTACAAGAAGTCTAACATGTATGTACAAAAAAAAAGATATTCCCTGAAACAACAAAGTTTCTACAAAAATCATCAAATATTTCAACAAAAACATTTCACTGAGAACAAGTAGTAAACAAGTAAACAAGTAAACAGCAACAGGCTGAAGCACCTTCCTCCACAACTCGACACCTTTGAGACTAGGATGCACATTTCAAACAACAACTTATCAAATACTGTAGACTGAGACCAACGAGGACCAACAATGGACCAACGAGCACCACGAGGACCAACGAGGACCACCGAGGATCAACGAGGACCACCCACCGAGGACCAAAGAGGACCAACGAGGACCACGAGGACCAACGAAGACCAACGAAGACCGACAAGGACCACCGAGGACCACCGAGGACCAACGAGGACCAACGAAGACCAACGAGGACCAACAAGGACCAACAAGGACCACCGAGGACCAACAAAGACCAACGAGGACCGACAAGGACCACCGAGGACCAACGAGGA
>JASDAP010000058.1:743856-773856 GCA_031216635.1 Dissostichus eleginoides
TGTGGTGTCTCTACTTTAAAGAGTCCTCTCCTGCTGATGTTCAGGTGTATATCAGTATGTGGTGTCTCTACTTTAAAGAGTCCTCTCCTGCTGATGTTCAGGTGTATATCAGTATGTGGAGTCTCTACTTTAAAGAGTCCTCTCCTGCTGATGTTCAGGTGTATATCAGTATGTGGTGTCTCTACTTTAAAGAGTCCTCTCCTGCTGATGTTCAGGTGTATATCAGTATGTAGTGTCTCTACTTTAAAGAGTCCTCTCCTGCTGATGTTCAGGTGTATATCAGTATTTAGTGTCTCTACTTTAAAGAGTCCTCTCCTGCTGATGTTCAGGTGTATATCAGTATGTAGTGTCTCTACTTTAAAGAGTCCTCTCCTGCTGATGTTCAGGTGTATATCAGTATGTAGTGTCTCTACTTTAAAGAGTCCTATCCTGCTGATGTTCAGGTGTATATCAGTATGTAATGTCTCTACTTTAAAGAGTCCTCTCCTGCTGATGTTCAGGTGTATATCAGTATGTGGTGTCTCTACTTTAAAGAGTCCTCTCCTGCTGATGTTCAGGTGTTATATCAGTATGTGGTGTCTCTACTTTAAAGAGTCTCTCCTGCTGATGTTCAGGTATATCATATGTGGTGTCTCTACTTTAAAGAGTCCTCTCCTGCTGATGTTCAGGTGTATATCAGTATGTGGTGTCTCTACTTTAAAGAGTCATCTCCTGCTGATGTTCAGGTGTATATCAGTATGTGTGTCTCTACTTTAAAGAGTCCTCTCCTGCTGATGTTCAGGTGTATATCAGTATGTAGTGTCTCTACTTTAAAGAGTCCTCTCCTGCTGATGTTCAGGTGTATATCAGTATGTAGTGTCTCTACTTAAAAGAGTCCTCTCCTGCTGATGTTCAGGTGTATATCAGTATGTAGTGTCTCTACTTTAAAGAGTCCTGTCCTGCTGATGTTCAGGTGTATATCAGTATGTAGTGTCTCTACTTTAAAGAGTCCTCTCCTGCTGATGTTCAGGTGCATATCAGTATGTAGTGTCTCTACTTTAAAGAGTCCTCTCCTGCTGATGTTCAGGTGCATATCAGTATGTAGTGTCTCTACTTTAAAGAGTCCTCTCCTGCTGATGTTCAGGTGTATATCAGTATGTAATGTCTCTACTTTAAAGAGTCCTCTCCTGCTGATGTTCAGGTGTATATCAGTATGTGGTGTCTCTACTTTAAAGAGTCCTCTCCTGCTGATGTTCAGGTGTATATCAGTATGTAGTGTCTCTACTTTAAAGAGTCCTCTCCTGCTGATGTTCAGGTGTATATCAGTATGTAGTGTCTCTACTTTAAAGAGTCCTCTCCTGCTGATGTTCAGGTGTATATCAGTATGTAGTGTCTCTACTTTAAAGAGTCCTCTCCTGCTGATGTTCAGGTGTATATCAGTATGTAGTGTCTCTACTTTAAAGAGTCCTCTCCTGCTGATGTTCAGGTGTATATCAGTATGTAGTGTCTCTACTTTAAAGAGTCCTCTCCTGCTGATGTTCAGGTGTATATCAGTATGTAGTGTCTCTACTTTAAAGAGTCCTCTCCTGCTGATGTTCAGGTGTATATCAGTATGTAGTGTCTCTACTTTAAAGAGTCCTCTCCTGCTGATGTTCAGGTGTATATCAGTATGTAGTGTCTCTACTTTAAAGAGTCCTCTCCTGCTGATGTTCAGGTGTATATCAGTATGTGGTGTCTCTACTTTAAAGAGTCCTCTCCTGCTGATGTTCAGGTGTATATCAGTATGTGGTGTCTCTACTTTAAAGAGTCCTCTCCTGCTGATGTTCAGGTGTATATCAGTATGTAGTGTCTCTACTTTAAAGAGTCCTCTCCTGCTGATGTTCAGGTGTATATCAGTATGTAGTGTCTCTACTTTAAAGAGTCCTCTCCTGCTGATGTTCAGGTGTATATCAGTATGTAGTGTCTCTACTTTAAAGAGTCCTGTCCTGCTGATGTTCAGGTGTATATCAGTATGTAGTGTCTCTACTTTAAAGAGTCCTCTCCTGCTGATGTTCAGGTGCATATCAGTATGTAGTGTCTCTACTTTAAAGAGTCCTCTCCTGCTGATGTTCAGGTGTATATCAGTATGTAGTGTCTCTACTTTAAAGAGTCCTCTCCTGCTGATGTTCAGGTGTATATCAGTATGTAGTGTCTCTACTTTAAAGAGTCCTCTCCTGCTGATGTTCAGGTGTATATCAGTATGTAGTGTCTCTACTTTAAAGAGTCCTGTCCTGCTGATGTTCAGGTGTATATCAGTATGTAGTGTCTCTACTTTAAAGAGTCCTCTCCTGCTGATGTTCAGGTGCATATCAGTATGTAGTGTCTCTACTTTAAAGAGTCCTCTCCTGCTGATGTTCAGGTGTATATCAGTATGTAGTGTCTCTACTTTAAAGAGTCCTCTCCTGCTGATGTTCAGGTGTATATCAGTATGTAGTGTCTCTACTTTAAAGAGTCCTCTCCTGCGGATGTTTTGATAGATCAATAACGTCTGTTTTGCTTCGTCCGTCGGTGAGTGAATGAAGAGGGAATTATAAATAAATTAAGTTAGCGTTAGCGTAGCTCTCACATTGATTATCTGAGGAATATTCCGGAAGAGTCGGACTTCCTGCTCCATTAACACTAATGTCTCTAAAGTGCCTCCATACAACAACATGCAGACATTAAACTGAGTCATCCTGCCTCTCCTCTCTGCTTATATTAAAGTGAATAACCTGCAGATTCATGTGGGATTCAAAGAAGAGGATTTACACGTTCATCTCTCTTTTACTGAGAGCTGTTATTGAAACATTTTTCTATATTTTCGGACTTTCTAGACATCGAACCCTTCATTAATCCGCAGATAATACAAACGTTTTCCAACATTAAGTGGTTTTACAGCGCGTTACTTCCCAAACGTACCGTTGTTTTCTGCAGAGTTTTATAAATGCTATGTTTAAATATGCAAACGGGCCGTTGTGTAATGCTATCTTTAAGTGGATTTATGAGAAAATCTACTGGTAATAATGATGAAAATTAATGACGTTAATCTGCAGCTCCAATCATTTATCGTTTGTTTAAAATTAAACACAGTAGAAAACTTGTTTAACCCTGAAATGGTTTCTGGTTTACAATCATTGACAGACTGTAAATGTGTAATACAATTATGGATGTAATATCTGTGTAATACAGCTGTTATATGAGAGTAATACGGGATTAATACTGGTGTTATATGAGAGTAATACGGGATTAATACTGGTGTTATATGAGAGTAATATGGGATTAATACTGGTGTTATATGAGAGTAATATGGGATTAATACTGGTGTTATATGAGAGTAATATGGGATTAATACTGGTGTTACGGAGCAGCTGTGTGTTATAGACTATTAACAACATGTCCAACGGCCAAATTGACCAATCAGAATAGAGTATTCAACAAAGCCTGTACGTGTTCCTATGGCGCAGACGGTTGTTGTTGTATTCATGATGCTGGGATTCTCCTGACTTTAGAAACCACTCCCAGAATAAACACTGTTAGCATCTCTGAGGCTAAAGCTAAAAACAGTCCCACCCTTATTGTGTGTGTGTCCCCCCCCCCCCCCCGGTTCCGGCCCTGCTGAGACAACACGGTCCAATGTGACGTCACATAAAACGTTCCCGTAACAAAAACACTGTTCTCTCTTTTTTTCACCCCGGGACCACCGTCACCGCCACCCCCCCAGACAGCAGCTGCAGGCCGGACACCTCCCGCTCATTCTGCAACACACACACACACACACACACACACACACACACACACACACACACACACACACACACACACCGCGGCCACGCCTGTTTTGCTCCTGCATGGCGCACCGTTATATCCTCCATCCCTCCGGCCGAGAGGAAGCTCTGCTGCTCTCTGTGTCCGGGGAGAGGGCACCGCGGCCCGGGGAGAGAGAGGGGGGAGAACCGGGGAGAGAACCGGGGAGAGAACCGGGGAGAGAACCGGGCCTCTGGGAGGAAGTTCATGGAGGCTCCGGCCGCTCCAATCACAGCAAACAGCGGGCAGAGAGAGGGGAGGACAGCCGGAAAGAGGGGAAACAGAGCGGAGAGGAGAGCCTGGAGGAGAGGCTGGAGGAACCGCTTACCTTGTGCAGATCAGTCCGCAAACAGAGAGGGGATCCGGGCGGAGAGGCAGGCGGGAGGCGCTGCTGCTGCTGCTGCTGCTGCTGCTGCTGCAGGGAATGACGGGAAAGAATCCGCACTGCCCTCCTCCTCTTCCTCCTCCTCCTCCCTCCCCCTATGTCTCCCCCCTCTCCCCCCTCCCAGTCCTGCAGTCTGCATCATAAACATAAGGGCAAAGCATGATGGGAAGTGTTTTTAATAAAATAAGATTAGATCAGAAGGACTTTATTGATCAATGTGGGAAGTGTCTGCGTTGCAGCAGCAAACAGACAAGGCATCGAACATACAGTTACATTACAGTGAACACAATGTAAAGCAGGATATTATATATAAGTATGTGAGGAATGGAATATTAAATATTAAATTGATAATAAGATTGTAGTTTCATGCATCCTGAGTTTATTCTCCACATTTACATCTACTTTTTTTAATGCTATTTTATTTCTATTTGAGATGTTTACTCTTTTAATTTCTCTAATGTTCGATGCCTTCTTTGATGCTGCTGCAACGCAGACACTTTGATCAATAAAGTTCTTCTGATCTCCTCTCCTCATCTCATCTCCTCTCCTCATCTCCTCTCCTCATCTCCTCATCTCCTCTCCTCATCTCCTCTCCTCTGATCTCCTCCTCTCCTCTCCTCTGATCTCCTCTCCTCCTCTCCTCTCCTCTGATCTCCTCTCCTCATCTCCTCTCCTCATCTCCTCTCCTCATCTCCTCATCTCCTCTCCTCTCATCTCCTCTCATCTCCTCTCCTCCTCTCCTCTCCTCCTCTCCTCTCATCTCCTCTCCACATCTCCTCTCCTCCTCTCCCTCTCCTCTCTCCTCTCCTCTCCTCATCTCCTCTCCTCATCTCCTCATCTCCTCTCCTCATCTCCTCTCCTCATCTCCTCTCCTCTCATCTCCTCCTCTCCTCTCCTCTCATCTCCTCCTCTCCTCTCCTCTCCTCATCTCCTCATCTCCTATCCTCTCCTCATCTCCTCATCTCCTCTCCTCATCTCCCTCTCCTCTCCTCTCCTCATCTCCTCCTCTCCTCATCTCCTCTCCTCATCTCCTCTCCTCTCATCTCCTCCTCTCCTCTCCTCTAATCTCCTCCTCTCCTCTCATCTCCTCATCTCCTCTCCTCTCCTCCTCTCCTCATCTCCTCTCCTCTTCTCCTCCTCTCCTCTCCTCTCATCTCCTCATCTCCTCCTCTCCTCCTCTCCTCCTCTCCTCTCATCTCCTCTCCTCTCCTCTCATCTCCTCCTCTCCTCTCCTCACATCTCCTCTCCTCTCCTCCTCTCCTCTCCTCTCCTCTCCTCATCTCCTCTCCTCCTCTCATCTCCTCTCCTCCTCTCCTCTCCTCTCATCATTTCCTCTCCTGTCCTCTCCTCTCCTCTCATCTCCTCTCATCTCCTCTCCTCATCTCTCATCTCCTCCTCTCCTCATCTCCTCTCCTCTGATCTCCTCTCCTCCTCTCCTCTCCTCTGATCTCCTCTCCTCCTCTCCTCTCCTCTGATCTCCTCTCCTCCTCTCCTCTGATCTCCTCTCCTCATCTCCTCATCTCCTCTCCTCATCTCCTCATCTCCTCTCCTCTCATCTCCTCTCATCTCCTCTCCTCTCCTCCTCTCCTCTCCTCCTCTCCTCTCATCTCCTCTCCACATCTCCTCTCCTCCTCTCCTCTCCTCCTCTCCTCTCCTCCTCATCTCCTCTCCTCATCTCCTCTCCTCATCTCCTCTCCTCATCTCCTCTCCTCTCATCTCCTCCTCTCCTCTCCTCTCATCTCCTCCTCTCCTCTCCTCTCCTCATCTCCTCATCTCCTATCCTCTCCTCATCTCCTCATCTCCTCTCCTCTCCTCATCTCCTCTCCTCTCCTCTCCTCTCCTCATCTCCTCATCTCCTCTCCTCATCTCCTCTCCTCTCCTCTCATCTCCTCCTCTCCTCTCCTCTCCTCTAATCTCCTCCTCTCCTCTCATCTCCTCATCTCCTCTCCTCTCCTCCTCTCCTCATCTCCTCTCCTCTTCTCCTCCTCTCCTCTCCTCTCATCTCCTCATCTCCTCCTCTCCTCCTCTCCTCCTCTCCTCTCATCTCCTCTCCTCTCCTCTCATCTCCTCTCCTCCTCTCCTCTCCTCACCTCTCCTCTCCTCTCCTCCTCTCCTCTCCTCTCCTCATCTCCTCTCCTCCTCTCATCTCCTCTCCTCCTCTCTCTCCTCACCTCTCTCTCCTTCTCCTCTCCTCACCTCTCCTCTCCTCTCCTCCTCTCCTCTCCTCTCCTCATCTCCTCTCCTCCTCTCATCTCCTCTCCTCCTCTCTCCTCTCCTCTCATCATTTCCTCTCCTCTCCTCTCCTCTCCTCTCATCTCCTCTCATCTCCTCTCCTCTCCTCCTTCTTCCTTCATTAAACAGTAATAGATGTGGGTGCTTGTGGGTCATCTGTTGGCGGGCAGCCGGCTCCTCCACATTCACTTTTTAACTTCTCAAAATAACAAACATGAATCCTATTTTGTGGCGATGGGTTCGGGTTATTTAGAAAGTATGATCAAGAAAGTGGCGACAGATGACCCACTAGTACCCAGATCTGTTCTAAAAATCCCAACGTTGTTTAACTTTCTGACTTAGTTCAGAATATTCCACACTTTTTCTCAAACATTCAATCTCAAGATAAAATAAGATTGACTTTATGAATCCCAGATTGGGACACGTTTCCTTTGCAGCAGCATGTAAAACAAGAAGTTCACACAATGAGAAATAAAGAGAGTAGAATATAAACAATTATACATAAAAACATCTAAAAATAGAAGATAAACAGAAGTGAAAAGTTAAGTGTGAAGAAAGAATCTGCCGAAGCGCTAATTACAGCGAACACCACGTAACAGTGGAATGGCATATTCAATTAAAGATGTAAAACGTACGGTGAGAATTCACAACATAACATCCTGAGTTTATTCACAACAGTTTTCCTGTTTTCTAACATTCAGACTTTTTTCTGAATATTCCACATTTGATTTCACAACATTTGGAGTTTATTCTCAGCATCTCTTCTTTATTCTTGACATTTAAACTTGACTGCTACCACTCATTGTCAAAACTATTTCAAATGTATTCTCCCTTTCCGGCTTCATTCCCCACATCCCAAATTACTTCTCAACATTCCACATAAAAATAGGACTCCAACAACATACTATGAAGTATGCAAGAAGGTTAGGATGCTTCAAGATTGCATACTTCTTATCCAGTACAAGTACTTCAAATGTGTACTAAAGTAGAGTACAAATTGTAAAAAAAAAAATGACAATGTGTACGTTTTATATCGTTAGAGATACTCTATATCTCCTCACTGTTGATGTGTACTGTGTAGAGTCGATGAATGGGAGTCGGAGGCAGTTTGTTAAGTATGGAACTCCACACTTTATTTTCCATTTAAATACAGACAACAGAATGAACTAGCTGCATGCTGCCGTAATGCTCCACCACACAAGCCCACCCCAGAATTCACCCATACACAAAGTCCGTGCGGCGGGGAGGAACGACAGGCCGACCACCACGACTCCGGAGAACAGGAGCCGGAGAGCCGACCCCTGCAGGGGCGGCCGCTGGGAGAGGTAGGACCGGAACCGCAGGCCCCAGGTTGGTGACAGGGGTCGAGGCCGGGGGGGCGGCCCCGTCGCGGAGGTCGCGTCAGCACCACCGGCTGGTCCAAGTCCAGGTTAGTAGCCTTCACACAGGTCCACCACCAAGTGCTTGCCCCCGTGTTCCAAGACTCGGAAAGGCCCGTCGTAAGGAGGCTGCAGGGAGCCTCTGTGCAGGCAGCACGTGAGCCGTGCAGGATTAACACGTGCTCCGCCGACCGAAGCCCCACGGGAACCCGGGACACCGGAGTGCCGTGCTGAGCAGTGGGGATCGGAGCAAAGGCCTTAGCGGCGTCCTGCAGGAAAGCGTGCTGGGCTGTCGCTGACCAGGGGACCGATGTGTTGGGGAGGAAATCCCCTGGAACCCGCAGCGGCTGACCATAGACCACCTCAGCTGTGGAGCACTGCAGATCCTCCTTAGGCGGGGTCCTAAGGCCCTTAGCACGCTGGCAAGCCACGCACGTGCCGGCCAATGTCCTCAAGTCCTTCTTGAGCCCCCGCCAGACCAACCTCGCGGCCACCAGAGTTGGGTGTAACACGTTACTGTAATAATATTACTTTTGTCGGTGACGGAGTAGTGTAACGCGTTACTTTTATAATTCAGTAATCACACTGCAGTTACTAACATTGCCCCGACACGCGTTACTTCGTTACTTTTATAAAATCAGTCATAATCACACTGACAGACAAGAGGGGTTTCCGCCGCAGGTTTATATGTACGTAATCTGCGCGACTTGCGCGTCCACATCTCCACGGGCAGTGCTGCATAAACATGGCTGAGTCAGCGATAACTTTCGAGGGGTGGAGGTCTGCCCATTATTTTGAGTTTGTCCGAAGAATAGACAGGAATGTGACGGTGAGGTGCAAAGTGTGTCCAGGCCAGCAGCTGTTATCCACTGCTGTAAACACCACGTCAAACCTCAACAAGCACCTGCAAAGAACACATGCTAACATGAAGCTAATAGCTAAGGACCCCGAACCCAGAGTGAGTGTGTTTTATACAGGCTATTTATTTGTAAAGTATTGTTTGTGTTGCCAGTGTCACATCACATTGATATGGCCCACTTGTTCCGTTACTACAGTGTTTCTCTTGAAATGCTCTTCACGTTGTTTCACAGACTGTTAGCTTGTTGTGGTAGGCTGGTAGCCTATTTTATTAAAGAGCATATCAAAAGAAAGACTTGTGTTATGTCTTCCTTATTGCAATAGTAATTGGGGTGCAAGTGGAGTCTCGCAGAGGCAAACTGTGGCGCGCTCACACTGTAGGTGCGCCGCAGTCTGCGTGATCTGCCTGTAGGGAGGGGCGGGCCGGCCCTGCGAGTAAAGTAACGAGTAAAGTAACGAGTTACTTTATGTAGAGAGTAACGAAGTAGTGTAATATATTACTTTTTTTTAAAGTAATATGTAATATGTAATATATTACTTTTTTATGTAACGACCCCATCTCTGGCGGCCACCATCCGCACCGAAGGCTTACCGCCGGGGTGCGACAAGTCGTGCACCGCCTCAAACACGGAGCGCCTCCAGCTGGCCGAAAACCGCACCCGAGGCGCAGTCCCACGTCAGCCCCCTTCAAGGCCTAGACGCTGGGGTCCGTGACCTGGTCCGCTGCCATGCGGGTATAGTTGATGCCCAACTGGACGGCCCCGCTGAGGACCAAGGAGAGGCAATCAGCGACCAGGTTTGACTTGCCAGCCACGTGCTGGATATCCGTGGTGAACTCCGAGATGTAGGAAAGCTGGCGTTGCTGGCGAGCAGACCAAGGCTCCGCCACCTTGGACATTGCGAACGTAATAGAGATGGGTGAGTCCTGATTCATCCGGATCATTAACCCGGATCCTAGTAATGAGCTGGTCGTGACGAGTCTCCCCTCTCGATTAACCCGAGTCCTTTGAGTCCTACACCTGGTGACGTACAAATTAAAACTATAAATTGCGTCACTCGCTACCCTCCTTATAACATGTAAAATCACATTACAACGTACCCCAGTCCATCTGCCTAGCCTTTAGCAAGTAGGATAGCTGCCAGAAGTTATCGTTTGGCTCAGGGGACGCGGATCAGTGAAACTTCCTGCAGACTCGTGCGGACTCAGAGCCGTAACCGTAGCAGATCCAGAGATCCAGAGATCCAGGCAGACTCATCATGCACGAGTCAACAGCAGACTCAGATTCGCAAATCCTGACTCACTGAATCAAGGGAACTTCCTTCACTTCCTGCAGACTCGTGAGTCGTGGGGACTCGTCGTGGGAACCGTATCCAGAGATCCAGAGATCCAGAGATCCAGAGATCCAGAGATCCAGACTCGTCATGCACGAGCATAGCCGCGGGAACTGAGAAGTCATTTTACTTAGGGGGTGCGGACAAAAGTGGGGAGAGATTTCAACAACAGTAAAATGAAGTTTTTCAAATGTACACCACTTGCAGCCCCGCCTCCAGCACCCCTACTTCCCACGGCTATTGTGCACGAGTCAACAGCAGACTCAGAGATTCGCAAATCCTGACTCACTGTGCAAAACATAGCAGACTCGTGCGGACTCAGAGCCGTAACCGTATAGCAGCAGATCCAGAGATCCAGCAGACTCGTCGTCATGCACGAGTCAACAGCAGACTCAGATTCGCCAAATCGCAAAATAACCTTTTTTTTTTGTGATCAACATTTTTTATTAAAGCAAAAGACACTGTGTAGCGGAGGCTAATGTAACGTTAGTTTAATATGCTCGTGAAATGCAACAACTTTTCCGTTTCACCGGTAGGATTTCTACTACGCTCTTGGTGATGCTGACTCATATGACTCAAAGGACTCGTATGATCCGGATCTCTTCAATGACTGACTCAGAAAACTCCGAGTCTTTAAAAGGATCCGGATTTGCCATCTCTAGAACGTAAGCGGCTTGTGGTCCACGAACGCCGTAAATTCACGGCCTACCAGCAAAAACCGGAAGTGCCGCATAGCCAGCCAGATTCCAAGGAGCTCCCGGTCAAAAGCGCTGTACCTACGCTCCCTGGGCGTCAGCTGGCGGCTGAAAAACGTCACCATCCCGAGGAACTCCCGTGAGCGGGCGAGGAAACGCCGCGACAGCCTCAACCTTTGCCGGCAGCGGTGGACGACGTGGAGCTCCCCAGCGCCACCACCATGTGGAAATACTTCAGGTCCTCGTCACGGACCTGACGGCAGGCAAAGTCCTGTGTATTTATATTGTTAGAGATACTCTATATCTCCTCGCTGTTGATATGTACTGTACAGTTTATATTTTACTGTGTATTTATATTGTTAGAGATACTCTATATCTCTGCTACACTGGGACCATTAAAGTAAAAGTACTCTGCTCCAACCAGATCGGTTTGTTATGGTCTGTAACCGGAAGTGACGTCACATTATGGGCGTGGCTCCGTGTCAGCAGGGTCATTAATAATTAATGAGCCTAATGCACTCTGACGTCATGGAGGGGTATCCACGGCAACGGCAGCCGGGGCTCATGGGAAATGTAGTATCACGTTTCAACACATGTATGGAGGGTAAAAAGGGTCGACACTAATGTCAAATAATTATTAATTAAATAAATAATTATCTCATTTATACCACAAATATTTAAATCGCAAAAAAAAAATGTATTGATGAAATTATTTGTGCAGGTGTTTAAATCTTTAGTGTGAAAAGATGTTAGAACCCAAAAGATATCCTTAGATTGATGATGATGATGATGATGATCATGATGATGATGATGTTGGCTGCAGTTAACTATCTTGATTTATCAACAGTTCATTTTTAAAGATGTTATAATAACATTACTAACAGCTGCTGGGGCTGATGGGTAATGTAGTGTTTGCTCCACAGGGACTTCCTGCAGGTGACATCATCCTCTCTGCTGGGAAACACTAACGAGGGCTGTGATTGGTTGAAAGCATCCTTCCCTGTGTCTCAGAAGACATGTTTCTCCAGAAACATCTGCTCTTATATCTGTAGATGTTTAGGTTTTGATCTCGTTCTGTAGCTTCCCAGCATTGTTTCTAATCTGTTCATTTCCCACATTTAGATGATTCAGACTGAGAAACTTTGGCTCCCTCGACACCTGACGGAGGCTAAAACAAATCAACCTTATTCACTGAGAGTCAACAAACACACACCACGAGTCACACTGACAGCTTTATTCAACTTTGTGATAAATAGAAAATAAATGTGGATCACAGATCGCTGGAACAAACGGAAGATTTCCTCACAGAGAAAAGAGAGTCGGAGCGTCGGAGCATCAGAAGTCCAACCACTCCGTCATGTAGATGCAGTTAGAGGGAGAAATCTCCCCTCCTTCCTGACAGTCATCAAACACCTGAGGACACAGACAGGAAGTCACACACCTGAGGACACAGACAGGAAGTCACACACCTGAGGACACAGATTTGATTATTATTTGTTAGTTTGTTTCAGTACATTTCCACCACACCCTTAGTTTAACTTAGTTACTGGGCAGAGATTAAACTCAGGTTCAACTCAGGTTAAACTTGGGTTAAAATCAGTTTAAACGTGGGTTAAACTTGTGTTAAACTTGGGTTAAACTTGTGTTAAACTTGGGTTCAACTCAGGTTAAACTTGGGTTAAAATTAGGCTGGTTTAGGTCCTATCTATCTGAACGCTCTCAGTGTGTGTGTCAACGATGACTCTTCCATGCAAACCAAAGTGAGCCATGGAGTGCCACAGGGCTCAGTGCTTGGACCTATTTTGTTCACATTATATATGCTTCCGCAATATTATAAGGAATCATTCTGTAAATTTCCTCTGTTATGCGGATGATACTCAACTATATTTATCCATCAAGCCTGATGAATCCAATCATCAAAAATAAAATTCAAGACTGCCTCAAGGACTTAAAAACGTGGATGACCTTAAATTTTTTTATGTTAAACACGGCTAAAACTGAAGTTATTGTACTCGGCCCAAAGAATCTACGAAACAAATTATCTAAAGATATACTAACTATGGATGGCATTAATTTGGCCTCCAGTGAGACTGTAAGGAACCTTGGTGTTATATTTGATCAGGATTTATCCTTTAACGCCCACATAAAATCAATCTCAAGGACCGCCTTCTTTCATCTACGTAACATTGCAAAAATCAGGCATATCTTGCCTCAAAACGATGCAGAGAAACTAGTCCATGCATTTGTTACTTCTAGGCTAGATTATTGTAACTCTTTATTATCAGGGTGTACCAAAAAGTCAGTTAAGTCCATCCATCCATCTTCTCTCGCTTATCCGTGGTCGGGTCACGGAGGTAGCAGTTCCAGCAGAGAGCCCCAAACTTTCCTTTCCCTGGCCACATCAACCAACTCTGACTGGGGGATCCCAAGGCGCTCCCAGGCCAGCGAAAAGATATAATCCCTCCACCTGGTCCTAGGTCTACCCCTTGGTCTCTTCCCAGCTGGACGTGCCTGGAACACCTCCCTAGGGAGGCGCCCAGGTGGCATCCTTACTAGGTGCCCGAACCACCTCAACTTGCTCCTTTCGACGCGAAGGAGGAGCGGTTCAACTCCGAGTCCCTCCCGGATGACTGAACTTTTTTACATTACATGTTACTTGTTAGATGCTTTTATCCAAAGCGATTTACATACTCAATACTGTGGACAATCCCCACAGGAGCAATTTGGGGTGAAGTTTCTTGCCCAGGGACACAACGACATGCTGACTGCAGTGGGGTTTGAACCTGTGACCCCCTGATCCCAACACCAAGGCTCTATCCACTGCGCCACACGCCTCCAACTTCTCACCTTATCCCTAAGGGAGACGCCAGCCACCCTGCGGAGAAAACCCATCTCGGCCGCTTGTATCCGCAATCTCGTTCGTTCGGTCATGACCCATCCTTCATGACCATAGGTGAGGGTAGGAACGAAAATGGCCCGGTAGACAGAGAGCTTTGCCTTCTGGCTCAGCTCTCTTTTCGTCACAACGGTGCGGTAAAGCGACTGCAGTACCGCTCCCGCTGCTCCGATTCTCCGGCCCATCTCACGCTCCATTGTTCCCTCACTCGAGAACAAGACCCCGAGATACTTGAACTCCTTCACTTGGGGTAAGGACTCATTCCCTACTTGGAGTGGACAGTCCATCGGTTTCCTGCTGAGAACCATGGCCTCAGATTTGGAGGTGCTGATCCTCATCCCAGCCGCTTCACACTCGGTTGCGAACCGATCCAGTGAGTGCTGAGGTCGCAGACCGATGAAGCCATTAGAACCACATCATCTGCAAAAAGCAGTGGTGCAATCCTTAGTCCACCGAACTGCAGACCCCCCCCCCCCGACTACGCCTCGAAATCCTATCCATGTATATTACAAACAGGATCGGTGACAAAGCGCAGCCCTGGCGGAGGCCAACCCTCACCGGAAATGGGTCCGACTTACTGCCGAGGACCCGGACACAGCTCTCGCTTTGGGAGTACAGAGATTGGATGGCCCTGAGTAGAGACCCCCTCACCCCATACTCCTGCAGCACCTCCCACAGTAACTCCCTGGGAACTCGGTCATACGCCTTCTCCAAGTCTACAAAACACATGTAGACCGGATAAGCGTACTCCCAGGCCGCCTCCAGGATCCTTGCGTTCCATGACCGGGATGGAATCCGCATTGTTCCTCCTCAACCTGAGGTTCGACAATCGGCCTGACCCTCCTTTCGAGTACCTTAGAGTAAACTTTCCCGGGGAGGCTGAGTAGTGTGATGCCTCTGTAATTGGCACACACCCTCTGATCCCCCTTTTTGAAAAGGGGAACCACCACCCCGGTCTGCCACTCCTTCGGTACTGTTTCCGACTTCCACGCAACGTTGATGAGACGTGTCAACCATGACAGTCCCTCAACACCCAGAGCCTTCAGCATTTCTGGGCGGATCTCATCCAACCCCGGGGCTTTGCCACTGTGGAGTTGTTTGACGACCTCATTGACCTCCCCCCGGGAGATTGGTGTTGATCCCCCGTCATACTCCAGCTCTGCCTCTACCATAGAGTTGTCGGGTTCAGGAGTTCCTCAAAGTGTTCCTTCCAACGCCCTAACACTCCATCAGTTGAGGTCAACAACGTCCCATCCTTACTGTACACAGCTTGGATGGTTCCCTGCTTCCCCCTCCTGAGGTGTCGGACAGTTTTCCAGAACAACTTTGGTGCCGCCCGAAAGTCCTTTTCCATGTCTTCTCCGAACTTCTCCCACACCCGCTGCTTTGCCTCGGCCACGGCTGAGGCTGCTGCCCTTCGGGCCTGTTGGTACCTTGCAACTGCCTCGGGAGTCCCCCGGGATAACATATCCCTGAAGGCCTCCTTCTTCAGTCGGACGGCTTCCCTGACCACCGGTGTCCACCAGGAGGTTCGAGGGTTACCGCCCCTTGAGGCACCTAAGACCTTGAGACCACAGCTCCCCGCCACGGCTTCGGCAATAGAGGCTTTGAACTGAACACCGCCCACTCTGGTTCAATGTCCCCAACCTCCACAGGAATGCCCAAAAAGCTCTGCCAGAGGTGTGAGTTGAAGGCCTCCTGAACTTGGGCCTCCTCCAGACGTTCCCAGTTCACCCGAACTACACGTTTGGGCTTACCAGGTCTGTCCAGAGGCTTCCCCCGCCACTCGACCCAACTCACCACCAGATGGTGATCAGTTGACAACTTCGCCCCTCTCTTTACCCGAGTGTCCAAAACATACGGCCTCAGGTCCGATGATACGATAACGAAACAAACAACCACTCCGGTTCAGATGAGGGGGGCCGTTCCTCCCAATCACGCCCCTCCAAGTGTCTCCATCATTGCCCACATGTGCGTTGAAGTCTCCCAGCAAGATTAAAGAGTCCCCTTCAGGAGCCCCATACAGGACTCTTTCCAGGGTCTCCAAGAAGGCCGTATACTCTGAACTGCTGTTTGGTGCATAAGCACACACAACAGTCAGAGTTTTCCCCCCCATAACCCGCAGGCGTAGGGAGGTGACCCTCTCGTCCACCGGGGTAGACTCCAACAAAGAAGCACCCAACCGGGGGCTTGGGAGTATCCCCACACCCGCCCGGCGCCTCACACCTTGGGCAACTCCGGAGAAGAATAGAGTCCAACCCCTATCCCGAAGTAAGGTTCCAGCGCCGACGCTGTGCTTAGAGGTGAGCCCAACCAGATCCAACTGTTAACGCTCCACCTCCCGCACAAGCTCCGGCTCCTTCCCCCCCAGAGAGGTGACGTACCACTTCCCCATAGCCAGCTTCTGTCGCCCGGGTCTGGTCCGTCGAGACCCTCTGCTTTCACTGCCACCCTTCTGGCAGCGCACCCGACCCCATCGCTGTTTCCTGTAGGTGGTGGGAACGCGGGACGGAGAAGCGGAGGTGTTGCCCACGTTGCCTTTTCGGGCTGTGCCCGGCCGGGCTCCGTGGCACCCCCGGCCACCAGACGCTCGCCGACGAGTCCTCCTTCTGGGCCTGGCTCCAGAAGGGGACCCCGGGCTTCCTCCGGGCCGGGTATCCTCTCTTCTTTCATGAGTCAGTTAAGTCGCTTCAGCTGATTCAAAATGCGGCAGCACGTGTACTAACCAGAATTAGGAAAAGGGACCACATTACTCTTGTTCTGGCTGCCTTACACTGGCTCCCTATAGAACACAGGATAGCATTTAAAATTCTTCTTCTCGCCTACAAAGCCCTTAATGGGCAGGCGCCATCTTACCTTAAAGAACTCATTATACCCTACTGTCCAACCAGGGCATTGCGTTCCAAGAATGCAGGGTTGTTGGTTGTTCCTAGAGTCTCTAAAAGTACAATGGGAACCAGAGCCTTTTCTTATCAAGCTCCACTTTTGTGGAATCAGCTTCCAGTTTGTGTTCGGGCGGCAGACAGGCTTTCCGTTTTTAAGAGTGCGCTTAAGACCTTCCTTTTTGATAAAGCTTATAGTTGATAAAATAATCTAATAAGAGTGCATTGACGTAGACACGTTGAGCCTCTTCACCTACATCTTAGTTCTTACTCTTTTTCCTTACTGATGGTATAGATGTAATTTGATTGTGTGTGTAGACGGTGGAAGCAGGGAGAGGGATATATATGTGCCTTGATCCCTGCCGAGTCGACGCACAACTGTTGATTGGTGTCAGTGCCAAAAAAAACTTTTTAGGAGCAATGTGCTCATGGTATAGATGTGGCGCATACATCTTAGTTCCTACTCTTTTCCCTAACCCTATCCTAAGGGAGTGCATGTACGTAGACACGTTGTGCCTCTCCACCTCTGTTCCTTACTTCTTACTTGCTACCCCTTTCCCTCAACCTATCATAAGGGAGTGCATGTACGTAGACACGTTGTGCCTCTCCACCTCTGTTCCTTACTTCTTCTCAACCTATCATAAGGGAGTCCATGTACGTAGACACGTTGTGCCTCTCCACCTCTGTTCCTTACTTCTTACTTGCTACCCCTTTCCCTCAACCTATCCTAAGGGAGTCCATGTACGTAGACACGTTGTGCCTCTCCACCTCTGTTCCTTACTTGCTACCCCTTTCCCTCAACCTATCCTAAGGGAGTACATGTACGTAGACACGTTGTGCCTCTCCACCTCTGTTCCTTACTTCTTACTTGCTACCCCTTTCCCTCAACCTATCATAAGGGAGTACATGTACGTAGACACGTTAGTTTTGCTGCTATAGGCTTAGACTGTCGGGGGACACCTTACTTCTTCCTTCCTTCTGTCTGTACCTGTGTACTCTCATGTTCCGAATAACCCAGCTTCCCCCAAATTTCTTTTTGGTGTCTATCTACGCCGGGATCCTGAGTCGAGGCTGATCCTGTTGCTGCGGTCCTGTGTCCTGGATCCTGAATCATGTGTCCTGGATTCCGAGTCCTGGATCCTGAGTCCTGGATCCTTAGTCCTGGATCCTTAGTCCTGAGTCCTGGATCCTGTGTCCTGGATCCTCTATCCTGAGTTCTGGATTTGAGTCCTGGACTTCGAGTCGTGGCTGAACCTGTCTCTGCGGTCCTGCCTGACTCATCATACTACTTCCCTGATGGCTCCCACAGGATTGTTGACATCCTCGTGGATTCATCTTCTTATTATAGACACATGCATTTCCAAACATTTGGTCTACCTACGCTGTAAAATGTATTATCTCTTCGATTTACACACGGCATCTATTGCAGTCTGTCCGTCCTGGGAGAGGGATCCCTCCTCTGTTGCTCTCCCTGAGGTTTCTCCCATGTTCCCCTTTAAACTGTGGGGTTTTTCTCTGGAAGTTTTTCCTTGTACGATGTGAGGGTCTCAGGACAGAGGGGGTCGTATTGTCATACTGATATTCTGTACAAACTGTGAAATCCACTGAGACAATTATAACATTTGTGATATTGGGCTATATAAATAAACATTGATTGATTGATTGATTAAAATCAGCATAACCAGTTAACCCCTGAGCCTGTTTTTCAGGCCTCAGGCTCGAAAATGACATGCCCAGAACAAATGACTATATCTTCACTTCTAAAAGGGGTAAATTAATAATCTTTTTTCTCAAAGCAAGGATAAACCTGTGAGTTGGATGTAGAAAAGTCAGAATCAATATAGATGTTTTTACTTTCAAGTAAATTCAGATTGAACATGGTAAAAAAATTAAATTATAGTGTCCGTCCAAAAAGAAAACATTACTTATAGTGAAAAGCACCCTTGAATGATGGGATAGTAGACTAAAAGCTTTAGGAATCCAAACTATAACATATAATAAGTACCCTGTATCAAGATTGATGCAAAACAAGTGAAATTTGACCTTTTTAGAGAGATTTAGCAAAAAAAACACTCATTTGGGTGCATTTTCCATATCTCTGGCCCCCCTCGGTCGATTTTGATGATTGACACCTCTTTTTAACCGTCAGAGCCAATAGAATCGAGAGGAAGTTCCTAAAATCCATCTAAACATTTCCATTGAGGAGTGAGAGTGATGCGCAGCCAGAATGCCCAAAACCGGAAGCTGGGTTGTAGCTCTAATAGCAGCTAATATGAAATCTCCGTTATTGACATAAATGGAATGATGGATTATCAGTAATCATTTCAAAGTGACAGACACATTGTATGAACCCTCAGTAATCCTTTCAAAGTGACACAGACACATTGGATGAACCTATGGATCAACCTTCAGAAATCATTTCAAAGTGACAGACACATTGGATGAACCTATGGATCAAACTTCAGAAATCATTTCAAAGTGACAGACACATTGGATGAACCTATGGATCAACCTTCAGAAATCATTTCAAAGTGACAGACACATTGGATGAACCTATGGATCAACCTTCAGTAATCATTTCAAAGTGACAGACACATTGGATGAACCTATGGATGAACCTATGGATGAACCTATGGATGAACCTTCAGTAATCATTTCAAAGTGACAGACACATTGGATGAACCTATGGATGAACCTTCAGCGGCGTTTTTATCGTTTTAATGCCATTGAACAAAACTTTTGATCAGAACAACAGCTAAGCTGAGACATATTGCCGCTTTTGCTCCGTAAAGCTACGTTGTGTGATGTCTGGGTTTGCTTACCCTGCCGCGAGTTTTGATCTCTCATTGATGATACTTATATTTCTAGAATCTGTGGAATCTCAGTTTGCTAGCTATCTTGTTTATGCAGATCCGATAAGTAATAAAGTATTTATTATATTATATATATATATTATATTTAGGGCTCATTTAGACGCTTCTTGTGAGACTTGTGTTTTGTTTCCGTAAAAATAGTTCATATTGTCAGATAGCTGAGTTTCTTCCGTTAAGTGGGTATGACACATTAATAGGTTGTTAAATGTTAAGAAGCCTCTGTTTCTTGCAAGATGTTGCGTTTTGACCCCGCCCGCGTCGTCAGCTCAACAGTTAAACCTGTGTTAAGCTTGGGTTGAAATCAGTTTTGTTAAACTTGGGTTACTTGGGTCCCCCCCTGTTACCGGGCAGAGTCCGCAGGGCGTCCGCACCATGCCGGTGGGCAGCAGCACGGCGTTGACGCCCCTGTAGAGCTTCATCTGGCCGTCCACGCTGCCCACCGTTCCCTCTTTAGCTGCGATGACCGTCAGCTCCACCTTCCCGTCGTAGATCAGCGTGTTGAGGATCGTCTCGATGTCGTCCATCGACAGATCCACCTGCAGACATGGTTGAACTCGGGTTAAACTCAGATTAAACTCAGTTTAAACTCAGATTAAACTCAGTTTAAACTCAGATTAAACTCAGTTTAAACTCAGTTTAAACTCTTTCCCAGGTTAAACTCTATGCCTGGTCAAAATCGGGTTAAACTCCATCTCTCCTAACGTGTGGCTCCGCCCCTGCGTGCTGTGATGTCATAAAGAGGCAGGGCTACATCCCTTGCTGATGCCGAGCTCACAGATGTACTTCCAGACTTCATGAGACGTGGCCAAGGAGCTGTTCCTCTGAATCATCGGACTCTGTTTACTGTCTTTCGCTGCTTCAGCCTGCACACACACACACACACCACACAACACACACACACACACACACACACACACACACACACCACACAACACACACACACACACACACCACACACACACACAACACACCACACACACCTCACATTAATTACCTCACCACCGCTAAGCTAAAGGCTAACGTTGTGTGTCTGCTGTGTGTAGAGAAAGTTGTGCACCTTGCTCTGCAGGAACTTGAAGCACTGCTGGTTCAGAACCTCCACGAACTCGGACTCGAAGTCCTGGTCGCTGTACCAGGCGCCGCCCGTCACCGAGCGGTCGGGCTGAATGTTATACAGCATGTACACCTTCTTCTTCGACGCCTGAGGAGAGACAGAAGGCCTGAGTACTGCCGGCTCTATCCCGGGTTAAACTTACCTTAAACCCAGGTTAAACTCTGTCCCCGTCACACAAAGTTAAATTCTGGTTGACCTCAGCTTAAAATCGGGTTAAAATCTATCCCAGGTTCAATTAGGGTTAAACTTTGGTTGAACTCAGGTTACACTCTATCCTAGGTTAAACTCTTATCCCAGGTTAAACACGGGTTTAACTCAGGTTAAACTCTATCCTAGGTTAAACTCTTATCCCAGGTTAAACACATTTAAACTCAGGTTAAACTCTATTCTAGGTTAAACTCGTATCCCAGGTTGAACTCAGGGTAAACTCTATAACAGGTTAAACATGAGTTAAACTCAGGTAAATCTCAGGTTAAACTCTATCCCAGGTTAAAATCAGGCTAAACTCTATCCCAGGTTAAACCTCAGTTAAACTCAGGTTTAACTCAGGTTAAACTCGGGTTAAACTCTGGGTAAACTCAGGTTAAACTCGGGTTAAACTCAGGTTTAACTCGGGTTAAACTCGGGTTAAACTCAGGCTAAACTCGTATCCCAGGTTGAACTCAGGGTAAACTCTATAACAGGTTAAACATGAGTTAAACTCAGGTAAATCTCAGGTTAAACTCTATCCCAGGTTAAACTCAGGCTAAACTCTATCCCAGGTTAAACCTCAGTTAAACTCAGGTTTAACTCTGGGTAAACTCTGGGTAAACTCAGGTTTAACTCAGGTTTAACTCAGGTTTAACTCTGGTTAAACTCTGGTTAAACTCTGGTTAAACTCAGGTTAAACTCAGGTTTAACTCAGGTTTAACTCAGGTTAAACTCGGGTTAGTGTTGAGGTTGAGACTCACAGCCACAGACTTCACGGCCTTGATGAGCTTCTTGCTCTCCAGGTTCTTCAGGATCTTGTTGACCTCGGTCAGAGGGAGGTTGCTCTTAAACCGGATATCTCTGCTCCAGATCCCTGGCACACAAACACAGACTCTGTAAGATCTCCACTGTTATACTTTAACCATAAAGCGCCTTTCAGTGCTTCACAACATTTACACACATTGCTAAAAAGGCTCTATATAAACATTTAAATAAAGTGTAGGCACTGAAACACAGACAGGATGATAACACACACAAACACAAGATTCCCTCAGGGGTTTCTGGGAAATATAAAACACACACACACCTGTACCTGAGCAGAGGGATGGATTTCAAAATAAAAGCCTCACCTTTGTTTCCTGCGCCTCGATCACCTGGTAGACCAGCTTCTCCTGGTTATCTGAGCCCTTCATCTTACTGACCACACACACACACACACACACACACACCACACCACACACACACACCACACACACACACACCACACACACACACACACAACACACACAACACACACACACCACACACACACACCCACACACACACACACACACACCACACACACACACACACACACACACAACACACACACAGGATTTGAGACCTTGTACATGTTGTGTGACCCCTTGTTAAAGAAACGGTTCATCTAAATTGGAGGACTGTTGGATGTGAATGGAAAGGTGAGAAGATAACTAATAAGAATGAGAAGCTGTTGAAGTATTTCTATAGAGATCAAGGAGCCATGCAGAAGAGAAATGCGTCCAGAAGCTTGAGTGACGATAAACATTAAGATCCCATGAGACCCTCGCACGATGCCACTCACACTGAAGACTAACGATGTTTCTACGAAGTACCGTATTGACCCCAATATAAGACGCCCCTGATTATAGGACGACCCCTCTTCAAGAGGAAAATACCTTTTTGAAGACCAAATCTTGTTTTTATAAAGAGAATAATGTACTGTCTGCAGACCGGGGGATGCTTTTCTCTGACTGTCTACATTTATTAAGGCGGTCTTTTTGGGCTCCCCTCTTCTAACGTTACTCTCAGTAACACCACATTCTTTGACGCTCGACAGTTGTTTGATGCTTCGTTGATCACCACTATCTTCAAATTGGCTCGGTAACTTCGCCTCTCTTGTTTATTAACTTTTGATGCACTGTGTTGGAGCTGGTCTCTGTGTCTCTCCATCTCTCTGGCCCAATCCCAAACCACGCCCTACACCAGGGATCACCAACTACATTTGTCCAAGGGCCAAAATTATTCCTAGAGACACTTTCGGGGCGAGCGATTTTTATATAGCTAGTGGAGCACGTTCATGTACTGCGAAGTCGCCGGAGCCTCGTAGCGGGGGCTACTGCGGAGCGCATAAAGCAGACTCTTCACGCTAACGAAGGATCACTTCTTCTTCAGGGCAGGGAAGGCTACTGTCCCGCAGCTGCTGCCTCTCTGTTGGACTCCGGTACTGCACATTACTCACGAGACGTTGTAAAAAAAAAACGAGTCGGAGGCGAACGCACTAACCACTCCGCCAACGCCACAGCGCGTGCCGGATGAGAATGTCTGGCGTGCCAGATTTGGCCCGCGGGCCGCCAGTTGATGGTCACTGCCCTACACCCTACCCCTCCGTGACGGAGTGAACTCTGTGGAGTGACACGCGCAAACGGAGGGGTAGTCTGTAGGGGTAGGGTGTAGGGCGTGGTTTGGGATTGGGCCTCTCTCTCCTGTTGAACTGTTTCTTTAAGACTCTCTCTGGGGGAACACTCGTTTGGCGCCATCTGTTGGTGTGACTGTGTAATTACATCAAAAAGTCTAGACCCCGAATATAAGACTCTTTTTCCGATTTTATTCTAGGAAAAGAAACCCTGTCTTATATTCGGGTCAATACGGTATTTTGGACAGATTCAAAGATTAGTCATGAAAATTATAGTTTTTCGGGGCGGCTGTGGGACGTAATAATAAAAGAGACCTGCCTTCCCTGTAAATAAAGTAAATAAACTAGTGTATAGTACAAGTACATATAATATTGACAAAGTACACAGTATTTATAGGATGCTTTGTGTACCTGGCGCCCTGGCCGTCCTTCATCCTGTACAGGAGCCCCGAGCTGTTCCTCAGAAGGTCCAGCTGACCCTGTGGAGACAACACAACCCATCAGAACTACAAACATGGCTACTCCGAGTGACCAATCAGACGCCAGGACAGAGAGAGGGGACTGACCAATGAGAGCAGCTTGTTGATGGCCAGCGCTCTCTGCTGCGGATCCAGGTGAGGCATGTCGTTCTGAATCACTGCGTCTGTGATGCCGTGAGGAAACTGCTGACACAGCGCTTTGATCCTAGACACACACACACACACACACACACACACACACACACACACAATTGGATAATTGAACATTAAAGAATGGAGACATGTCACAGTAGAGATACTACATACTGATATACACCTGAACATCAGCAGGAGAGGACTCTTTAAAGTAGAGACACTACATACTGCTATACACCTGAACATCAGCAGGAGAGGACTCTTTAAAGTAGAGACACTACATACTGATATACACCTGAACATCAGCAGGAGAGGACTCTTTAAAGTAGAGACACTACATACTGATATACAGCTGAACATCAGCAGGAGAGGACTCTTTAAAGTAGAGACACTACATACTGATATACACCTGAACATCAGCAGGAGAGGACTCTTTAAAGTAGAGACAATACATACTGATATATACCTGAACATCAGCAGGAGAGGACTCTTTAAAGTAGAGACACTACATACTGATATACACCTGAACATCAGCAGGAGAGGACTCTTTAAAGTAGAGACACTACATACTGATATACACCTGAACATCAGCAGGAGAGGACTCTTTAAAGTAGAGACACTACATACTGATATACACCTGAACATCAGCAGGAAAGGACTCTTTAAAGTAGAGACACTACATACTGATATACACCTGAACATCAGCAGGAGAGGACTCTTTAAAGTAGAGACACTACATACTGATATACACCTGAACATCAGCAGGAGAGGACTCTTTAAAGTAGAGACACTACATACTGATATACACCTGAACATCAGCAGGAGAGGACTCTTTAAAGTAGAGACACTATATACTGATATACACCTGAACATCAGCAGGAGAGGACTCTTTAAACCAAACTCAAGTTACTCACTGTTTGATTGATTCAACAAGATATTCAAATAAATAAGGGAATAGTTTCTAATGATGGGATGTTCATTTTTGTCCTCCTTTTTATTTTCACATTGTGTTAATGCCTTGTCAACATGCTGCTGGGATGAATAGGGGATTTGCTGAGGATAGCCCTTCAGTAAAACGCAGTTAAAGAAGTGATGCAATGTTGAGTTTCTTGGTGTAAATAAGCAGCCAGGTGTACTGAAGGATAGCGGGATGAACAGTGAGCCCCCCCCGGCTGAGGACCTGTGGAAACAGCTGTATTTTATGGTCTGTGTGTCTGATAGTGATCGTTAAACTCTAAATGTGAGGGAAGGTAAAGGGGGTTCTGCGCATTGATCTCCGGGTGAAGCTCTCCCTCCGCGGACTGACCTGCTCTCCACCTCCGCCAGGTCCATGCCCTCCTTCTTCACCGTGACGTCACTCATCTTCTACGTGAGTATCTTCTTTATTCTCTATTCTGTGTGTTCCTGAGGAAGCTCTGGAGCTAGGTAGCCTGTTAGCATCAGGTTAGCATGGGAGCTAATGTTGACATGCTGAGTTCAGGGTCCTTAGGGGGGAGTTAGCGGGGCCGCCCTGAAAACTGCCTGTTCAAAAACATCTGAACAAAATAAAGAAATAAATGCACTAGGTTATCTTTCGCCACTTTTTAATACAATTTTCCATCTGTATTTTCACAAATACAGATGTGTGTTATCCATACAGTCTATGGTGTTATCATGTCGCCATTTTCACAAAAATATACTATGTTTTTATTTCTCAAAATTACATTACATCACATCACATGTCACTTGTTAGACGCTTTGATCCAAAGCGACTCACATACTCAATACTGAGGGCAATCCCCCCAGGAGCACTTTGGGGTGAAGGGTCTCAGGGACACAACTACATGCTGACTGCAGTGGGGTTTAAAAATAACAAACTAATCCTATTTTGCAGAGATTGATGTAAAATATGATTATATATTTAAACCATAGACTGTAAATATGGTTAAACAAGCAGGAAGAAGAATGATGGTACACAACATTAAACAAACAATACAAATGTGACGTTTTTAAAAATATGTATTTTATAATCCAGTTCATCCCGGCGGGGCGGGCGGGAACTGTGTCTCTGTAGAATCCTCAGGCTTTTATTAGCCCCGCCCCTCCGCTCCGTGCCAGTGAACAACGCAAGTAAACAGCTCGTTGCTATGGCGACGCGTCCGAACAGTCAACAGCAGTTTAACGGAAGTGTGTTTTTCGGAGCTGAAATCTGAAGTAAGTAGACTTAATTATCTTTAAGCTTTAATATAATGAACTTTACTTAATTATAATGATGATATATATATATATATATATATATATATATGTATATATAAATACAAGAGGATAGAGTTTCTCTTCATTCCCGTAGGAACATCAGGGAAAGATGTTTGATATGGTTTTACTGTTGATGTCACGGTTTGATTTATATTTGAACTCAGATGCTGCTGCTGTAACCAAAATCATTTCACAATTTGGGATCAATAAGAATCTAATCTGTAATGTTCAAAAAGCTCATTATTGTTCTCATACTGCCTGTGCAGCTGCTCCTCTTTTCACCCTCTGTCTGAAACCAGAGCTGCTCTGATTGGTTAGCTGGCCGGCTCTGTTGTGATTGGTCAACTACTTAGAGATGTCCCGCCCCTTAGCCTATCACGTACAATGTGTTGGAGCGCTGGCCAATAGGAGCACTAGTGTTACACAGTGATGTCACCGTGGTATTTATACTTTTACTGAGTACTTCTTCCACTCTTCTGATTGGTTGACTTACAGGAGGCCATCGCCATGACAGCAGGAGCCGTGTCAGTGCCGCTCATCATTCCCATCATGCACCTGCACACACACAGAGCCAAGAACCACGTGGACACACACACACCTGTGTCCATGCACTCAGGTACACACACACACACACACACACACACGCACACACACACACAGTATATCTAATATAAGTGGGGTTTCCATACAAAAAGAAAAAGGGTTTGTGTGTGTGTGTGTGTGTGTGTGTGGTGTGTGTGTGTGTGTGTGTGTGTGTGTGTGTGTAGATACCCCCTCCTCTCAGATCTTCTTTTCACTGGACGGCTCGAAGCCAGAGGCGGAGCCTCGGGGGGGCAGCAGGAAGTACAGCGGGCCGCTCCTGTTGCATGCTGGGAAGGTGACGGTCAGAGCGATGGCTGTCACCAGGTAATAAATACACTATGATCTTAAAATACTGCGTTCCAAGTAAAAGTCCTGAAGTATTATGATTATAACATTTAAAAGTTCTCACAATGTCTCTTTTCACAGCACGCTATTATTATAGAATATTAAATCATCCTGACTTTATAACTAACAAATAATTGTAATCAATCAAAGTTTATTTATATAGTTAGTGGAGAAACCCCCCAGTTAGTGGAGAAACCCCCCGGAAACCCCCCAGTTAGTGGAGAAACTCCCCAGTTAGTGGAGAAACCCCCCAGAAACCCCCAGTTAGTGGAGAAACCCCCCGGAAACCCCCCAGTTAGTGGAGAAACTCCCCAGTTAGTGGAGAAACCCCCAGAAACCCCCCAGTTAGTGGAGAAACCCCCCAGTTACTGGGAAAACCCCCAGTTAGTGGAGAAACCCCCCAGAAACCCCAGTTAGTGGAGAAACCCCCAGTTAGTGGAGAAACCCCCAGTTGGTGGAGAAACCCCCAGTTAGTGGAGAAACCCCCAGTTAGTGGAGAAACCCCCAGTTAGTGGAGAAACCCTCCAGTTAGTGGAGAAACCCCCAGTTAGTGGAGAAACCCCCAGTTAGTGGAGAAACCCCCCAGTTAGTGGAGAAACCCCCCGTTAGTGGAGAAACCCTCCAGTTAGTGGAGAAACCCCCAGTTAGTGGAGAAACCCTCCAGTTAGTGGAGAGACCCCCAGTTAGTGGAGAAACCCTCCAGTTAGTGGAGAAACCTCCAGTTAGTGGAGAAACCTCCAGTTAGTGGAGAAACCCCCAGTTAGTGGAGAAACCCCCAGTTAGTGGAGAAACCCCCAGTTAGTGGAGAAACCCTCCAGTTAGTGGAGAAACCCCCAGTTAGTGGAGAAACCCTCCAGTTAGTGGAGAGACCCCCAGTTAGTGGAGAAACCCTCCAGTTAGTGGAGAAACCCCCCAGTTAGTGGAGAAACCCCCAGTTAGTGGAGAGACCCCCAGTTAGTGGAGAAACCCTCCAGTTAGTGGATAAACCCCCAGTTAGTGGAGAAACCTCCAGTTAATGGAGAAACCCCCAGTTAGTGGAGAAACCCCCAGTTAGTGGAGAAACCCCCCAGTTAGTGGAGAAACCCTCCAGTTAGTGGAGAAACCCCCAGTTAGTGGAGAAACCCCCAGTTAGTGGAGAAACCCTCCAGTTAGTGGAGAAACCCCCCAGTTAGTGGAGAAACCCCCAGTTAGTGGAGAAACCCCCAGTTAGTGGAGAAACCCCCAGTTAGTGGAGAAACCTCCAGTTAGTGGAGAAACCCCCGTTAGTGGAGAAACCCCCAGTTAGTGGAGAAACCCCCAGTTAGTGGAGAAACCCCCAGTTAGTGGAGAAACCCCCCAGTTAGTGGAGAAACCCCCAGTTAGTGGAGAAACCCCCCGTTAGTGGAGAAACCCCCAGTTAGTGGAGAACCCCCCTTAGTGGAGAACCCCCAGTTAGTGGAGAAACCCCCAGTTAGTGGAGAACCCCCCGTTAGTGGAGAAACCCCAGTTAGTGGAGAAACCCCCAGTTAGTGGAGAAACCCCCAGTTAGTGGAGAAACCCCCAGTTAGTGGAGAAACCCCCAGTTAGTGGAGAACCCCCCGTTAGTGGAGAAACCCCCAGTTAGTGGAGAACCCCCCGTTAGTGGAGAAACCCCCAGTTAGTGGAGAACCCCCCGTTAGTGGAGAACCCCCAGTTAGTGGAGAAACCCCCAGTTAGTGGAGAACCCCCCGTTAGTGGAGAAACCCCCAGTTAGTGGAGAAACCCCCAGTTAGTGGAGAAACCCCCAGTTAGTGGAGAACCCCCCAGTTAGTGGAGAACCCCCCGTTAGTGGTGGGATAAAGGTACTGAGTGTCTCCCCCTCTGAATACCTGTTAGACTATAATAGAGTTTCTCTGCAGTGACGGCAGACGCAGCTCCACGGTGACGAAGGTTTTTATCGTTGATCAGGCCGATCCCAACAGGAAGTCGAGCGAGGAGGACTTCCTGCTGAGCGACCTGCAGGTAAACACTCCTGACATAACGGTAACGAGGTCGCACAGTTTCTCAAATTAAACACAAGATCTTGTTCTTCTTCCAGCGTCCGTCTGAAGGAGCCTCTGCTGGTTCTCCGCTGAGGCCTCCAAGTGCGTGGGACTTTATTTTATAATCATTCATTGATATGATGTTAGAGGGTCGGTCAGCATGAGACTGACACTGAGGGAAAGGGAGCTCTATTATCCAAAGTTACTGTAAACCTTTGAATAATGTAGTTAAGCTACTAGTAGTTTGTTTAACTGTATTAATGATGTTGGTTTTTGTTTGTAGAAGCGCATCATTCATTGATTTATTGTAAAATGAATCTGAACTTTTTGATCTGTTACGATGATAAACTGAAGCAATTTCAAAATGAACCCCATTAAAGGTGGGGTATGTAATTCACTTCAGATACACTCGTTGTTATCTTCCATGGAATGCTCTTAACATCCCGATAGCAATGAACACATCAAATGCTTTGACAATAAATCCATAAAACATCATCAGTGGAAGCCGTGGCGCTGTGAAAAGCACGACCAATCATCTGAGCCGGCCCGGCTAAAGTAACTGGATGGCCTACCTGCCTGTCAGCCTTCCATCTGTGCACAAACTGATCTCGTGCCCTCATTGGTCATGTGTGCGTTCGTGTGTGTTGGAGGAGGGGCTCTGTGAGGAAGGGGCAGATTTTTTCCGGCTTTGTATTTTCTAATTCTAGCCACTCGAGCTGGTTTCTCCAAAATGACCTACCCCACCTTTAAGTGAGTTTTAAATCGTTTTTTTGTTAAGTCCTACTTAGTGTATAAGGAAATAATGAAGAGGAACAAATGAAATGTTTTGAAAATGATATCTATGGAGGTGCTGATGCTGTTGTGATAGGGGGTCAGAGTTACGCCCCTTGGCGGTTCTAGTGTCAATAATAACAAACTTTAATTAAATAGCACCTTTCAGAACTACAGTGGCCGACAGGTGCTACAGAGCCCCAAACACTTCAGGAGAACCACCATGCAGACACGGGGGTGAAGTAGAGCCTTTGCACCTGTCGGCCCCCGTACAAAGTGCTTTCACATAAACAGAACACCTTTAAACTTATCCTCATAATAATAATAATAAATTCTATTTATTTAGCGCTTCTCATCTGCCAAGACAAATCCCGAAGCGCTTC
>JASDAP010000058.1:778856-791356 GCA_031216635.1 Dissostichus eleginoides
CGTAGTTTTTCACAGAACAAAAACAAAACAAAAGTATATGAACAGAGACTTAAAACAGCGTGAAACGTGAATAAGAATCCATATTTAGCTGCAAACCGTTTGCTTGCAATAACATAATAATAATAATTCCAATAGTTTTGGAGAGGACTGTACATAAGTCATAGTGCTAAGCTAGTTCAGAGAGTGAAGCATTGTGGGAGATGTAGTGTGTGTGTGTGTGTGTGTGTGTGTTTGCAGGGTCATGCAGTCAGCTGTGTGTTGTGTTGGCGCTGTGGAGCAAGTGCCCCCCCGAACGCCTCCTACTGCCCCGCCTGCAGCACCTTCCTTCAGGCTCCGCCCCCCCGAACATCCCGCAGTGACATCACAACACCTGTCGGGGGCGCCAAGGCCAAACAGGTAGCTGCCCCCCCACATCATGCTAATGATGTATTTCATTCTGATTTGTTCCGTTCATGGTGTGCTCAACTCTCTATGAACACACCGACCCCAAGGAGCAGGGAGAAGAAAATCATCAGACCCTTCCTCAACTAAAAGAATGTCCTCTGTCCTTCATATTTACTCATTCACAGCCAATCACAACAGTATCGTAGAAAAATAAGAGAAACACAAAAACTTACAAAAAAATACTTGGTTCCCACTTGAGAGTTAACGGAAAGGAACTAAACAACAACAACAAACATCACATGAACAAGGAAAAGTGAAACATCTGAGTCCTTCTGGAGTCGAAGGGGGGAAGCGGCGCATAATAATAATAACAATAATAATAATAATAATAATGACAATAATAACAATAATAATAATAATAATAATAATAATGGGACCTGCAAATAAAGAACAGACATCACAAATGTTGACCAATGCAGGACCAGGGCACATGAACTTATTCTCATTCCGCTTCGTCCTCTTCTTAAACTGAAGTTCTGGAACTGAACGAACCTCTACCATTCTTCAGATCATTCAGCTTCACACCAACCACCCAAATACACATTTGTATGAACAGTTGATGTGACGCTCTCTGCCTGCAGGCTTCAGCACCGACTTCCCATGATGCAACCTTGCAGGCCACACCCTCTAAAGGCCCCGCCCCCCGCAAAAGGATGGCCCCGCCCACTGCTGAGTGCTCCACTCAGACTGTTGGACTCTATTACCCATCAGCCACCGAGCTGCAGAGGAAGGAGCAACAGAGAGAGAAACGCAGCAAAACAAACGCAGAGCGACAACCGGCGAGCGCCGTCAGCCCGGGGAGAGGTGAGGACTACAAAACTAGAGAACTACAAAACCACAAGACTACAAAACTAGAGAACTACAAAACCACAAGACTACAAAACTACAGAACTATAGAACTACAAAACTACAGAACTACAAAACCACAAGACTACAAAACTACAGAACTATAGAGCTACAAAACTACAGAACTACAAAACCACAAGACTACAAAACTACAAAACTACAGAACTACAAAACCACAAGACTACAAAACTACAGAACTACAAAACCACAAGACTACAAAACTACAGAACTATAGAACTACAAAACTACAAGACTACAAAACCACAAGACTACAAAACTACAGAACTATAGAACCACAAAACTACAAGACTACAAAACCACAAGACTACAAAACCACAGAACTACAAAACCACAAGACTACAAAACTACAGAACTACAAAACCACAAGACTACAAAACTATAGAACTACAAAACCACAAAACTACAGAACTACAAAACCACAAGACTACAAAACTATAGAACTACAGAACTACAGAACTACAAAACCACAAAACTACAAAACCACAAGACTACAACACTACAGAACTACAAAACCACAAAACCACAAAACTACAAAACCACAAGACTACAAAACTACAGAACTACAAAACTACAGAACTACAAAACCACAAGACTACAAAACTACAGAACTACAAAACCACAAGACTACAAAACTATAGAACTACAAAACTACAGAACTACAAAACCACAAAACTACAGAACTACAAAACCACAAAACTACAGAATTACAAAACTACAAAACTACAAAACTACAGAACTACAAAACCACAAGACTACAAAAATATAGAACTACAAAACTACAGAACTACAAAACCACAAGACTACACAACTACAGAACTACAAAACTACAGAACTACAAAACCACAAGACTACAAAACTACAAAACTACAGAACTACGAAACTACAAAACTACAAAACCACAAAACTACAAAACCACAAAACTACAATACTACAAAACCACAAAACTACAAAACTACAAAACCACAAAACCACAAAACTACAAAACCACAAAACCACAAGACTACAACACTACAGAACTGCAAAACCACAAAACCACAAAACTACAAAACCACAAGACTACAACACTACAGAACTACAAAACCACAAGACTACAAAACTATAGAACTACAAAACTACAGAACTACAAAACCACAAGACTACACAACTACAGAACTACAGAACTACAAAACCACAAGACTACACAACTACAGAACTACAAAACTACACAACTACAGAACTACAAAACTACACAACTACAAAACTACAGAACTACAAAACCACAAGACTACAAAACTACAGAACGACAAATTGACAAGACTACACAATTAAAGAACTACAAAACCAAAAAAACATAAAACTACAAAACTACAATACTACAAAACTACAAAACCACAAAACTACAAAACCACAAAACTACAAAACCACAAGAGTACAACACTACAGAACTACAAAACTACAGAACCACAAAACTACAAAACCACAAAACTACAAAACCACAAGACTACAACACTACAGAACTACAAAACTACAGAACTACAAAACCACAAGACTACACAACTACAGAACTACAAAACCACAAGACTACAAAACTACAGAACTACAAAACCACAAGACTTAAACTACAGAACTAATACTACAAAACCACAAAACTATAGAACTACAAAACTACAGAACTACAAAACCACAAGACTTCAGAACTACAAAATTACAAAACCAAAAAACACAACTACAATACTACAAAACTACAAAACCACAAAACTACAAAACTACAACAACGACAAACTACAAAACTACAATACTACAAAAACCACAAAACTATAGAACTACAAAACTACAGAACTACAAAACCACAAAACTAGCAAACTAGCAAACTAGAAAACTACGAAACTACAAAGATATGCTGAACGACGACAAAGAGAAAGCTGTCTTGTTGTCCTCAGGTTTCTGGAGGCAGCAGGTGGACCACGTGTGTTCTCACCTGAGGAGTTATGCTCAGAACAACGCCTCCTTCAGGACACTGCTGGGAGAACCTCGCCTCGGCCGGGTAATTTCAGCTCACCTGTACAACACCTGTACCACACCTGTACAACACCTGTACCACACCTGTACAACACCTGTACAACACCTGTACAACACCTGTACCACACCTGTACAACACCTGTACCACACCTGTACCACACCTGTACAACACCTGTACCACACCTGTACAACACCTGTACCACACCTGTACAACACCTGTACAACACCTGTACCACACCTGTACAACACCTGTACCACACCTGTACCATACAGCGCGGCTGTTTCTTTTACCTTTTATGCCACACACTCACATGCATGTCCTCCTCTCACCTGTCCTCCTCGCTCCTCTCACATGTCCTCCTCTCACCTGTCCTCCTCGCTCCTCTCACATGTCCTCCTCTCACCTGTCCTCCTCGCTCCTCTCACCTGTCCTTCTCTCACCTGTCCTCCTCTCACATGTCCTCCTCTCACCTGTCCTCCTCTCACCTGTCCTCCTCTCTCCTCTCACCTGTACTCCTCTCACATGTCCTCCTCTCACCTGTCCTCCTCTCACCTGTCCTCCTCTCTCCTCTCACCTGTACTCCTCTCACATGTCCTCCTCTCACCTGTCCTCCTTTCACCTGTCCTCCTCTCACCTGTCCTCCTCTCTCCTCTCACCTGTCCTTCTCTCACTTGTCCTCCTCTCTCCTCTCACCTGTCCTTCTCTCACCTGTCCTTCTCTCACCTGTCCTTCTCTCACCTGTCCTCCTCAGATGGTCTCGGCTGTGATTCAGGAGGATCAACATGAGGTCACTGTGAGCGTCAGCTTCGTATCGGCCGGACGGGAACCTCTGCAGGTCCTCATTTATTATCTCTGCCATGTTGTTGTTGTTGTTGTTGTTGTTTGATGATGACGATAGAGTTGGTGAATCTTGAACCCGACGACGAGGAAGATCATCATTTAAGAGCGAAGTTGAACAAACTGAGAGACTTGATTCATGAAATGCAAAACAAACATAAGACTGCAGACATAATTCTGATATTTTGAGAAAACATTTTTGATTTTGAGAAAAGTCAGGATGTGAAAAAAAAGTAAACATTTTAAGAAAAAAGTAAACATTTTAAGAAAAAAGTAAACATTTTAAGAAAAAAGTAAACATTTTAAGTAGGGCTGTCAGTAGATTAAAATATTTAATCGCGATTAATCGCACATTTTTATCTGTTCTAAATGCACCTCAGAGGAATATCTTTCAAGTTTTTAATTCTCTGATCAACACATGAGAGGACAGATATGCTTTATGCAAAGGTTTGTTTATTATCATTGGAACAATGACAAATATTCTCAACACAACAATCTCTCTCTCTCTCTCTCTCTCTCTCTCTCTCTCTCTCTCTCTCTCTCTCTCTCTCTCTGTCTCTCTCTCTCTCTCTCTCTCTGTCTCTCTCCCTCTCTCTCTCTCTCTCTGTCTCTGTCTCTCTCTCTCTCTCTCTCTCTCTCTCTCTCTCTGTCTCCCTCTCTCTCTCTCTCTCCCTCTCTCTCTCTCTCTCTCTCTCTCTCTGTCTCTGTCTCTGTCTCTCTCTCTCTCTCTCTCTCTCTCTCTCTCTGTCTCCCTCTCTCTCTCTCTCTCCCTCTCTCTCTCTCTCTCTCTCTGTCTCTCTCTCTCTCTGTCTCTCTCTCTCTCTCTCTCTCTCTCTCTGTCTCTCTCTCTCTCTCTGTCTCTCTCTCTCTCTCTCTGTCTGTCTCTCTCTCTCTGTCTCTCTCTCCTCTCTCTCTCTCTCTCTCTCTCTCGCTCTCTCTCTCTCAATTCAATTCAATATGCTTTATTGGCATGAATGTCAGGTGAACAATATTGCCAAAGCGTCAAGGATAATACAATTCAATAGTGATATGATAAAATACAAATACAATTCATTCATTAAACAATTTACAACAATGTATTATTAAACCGCAAGTATGAAATGTAGAAAAGACCATGAAGTAGAGGAGTAATCAGAGTGAGCTGTGAGGAGATGAACAGCTGTCTCTTAGGCTGTGACATGCGCTCACATATTTCGCTGCTTCTATGCTGCTGGCACTATTTCTCCAAGTACATGTTGCATTTTATTCTGGTCTCTCTCTCACCTGTCTGTCTCCACCTGTCTCTCTCTCACCTGTCGTCTCCACCTGTCTCTCTCTCATCTGTCTGTCTCCACCTGTCTCTCTCTCACCTGTCTGTCTCCACCTGTCTCTCTCTCACCTGTCTGTCTCCACCTGTCTCTCTCTCACCTGTCTGTCTCCACCTGTCTCTCTCTCACCTGTCTGTCTCCACCTCTCTCTCTCACCTGTCTGTCTCCACCTGTCTCTGGTCAGACAGTGATTCAAAATCTTGGAGTTTACATGTTATCTTTGTAAAGAACTTTGTTCTAATGTCTTGGTATGTTTGACAGTGCAGCAGGAAGTGTTGTTCTGTCTCCACCTGTCTCTGTGGACAGAGCTGACACAGCCTCTCTTCTCTCCCTCTCTCTCTCTCTCTCCCTCTCTCTCTCTCTCTCTCTCTCTCTCCCTCTCTCTCTCTCTCACCTGTCTCTCTCTCTCTCACCTGTCTCTCTCTCTCACCTGTCTCTCTCTCTCACCTGTCTCTGAGGACAGAGCTGACACAGCCTCTCTTCTCTGGGCAGCCAGGTCTGCCTGTGTGGGCCAGTCTCTACGGCCAGGCTGTGGTCACTGAGTCTGTACATTGTTAATGTCTTTCTCAGTTTGGGATCAGTCACGGCGGTCAGATAGTTTGCCACTGTGTACTGTCTGTTTAGAGCCAAATAGCATTGAAGTTTCTTTTGGGTTTTCGTGGTACATGTCCAATAGTTGATGTCATTTTCTTTTTCTTTAGCTATGATTTGGTTGGGCCAGATTGTGTGAGAGCTGTCCTGAGGCCTGTTAGAGGAGGTGAGCCTCAGGACCAGCTGGTTGAGGGGACTCCTCTCAATGGAGGGCTTTGTAATGGTAGGACTTGGGATCACTGGTTTTTAGGTGGTTGTAGAATTTGACTGCTCTTTTTTGTATCCTAATTAAAAGGGGAATTGGCCTAGCTCAGCTCGGCATCCATTGTTGGGGGTGTTCCTGTGGACTCTCAGGATGCTCTTGCATATCTCTGCATGTAGGGTTTCTATTGGGTGTTTGTCCCATTTGTCAAAGTCTTGATTTCCAAGAGGACCCACACTTCGCTACCATACAGTACGATTGGTTCTATGATTGTATTGAATATTTTGAGCCAGATTCTAACAGGTATATCTATATTTGAAGACTTTGTGATAGCATAGAAAGCCTTTCTTCCTTTGTCTCTGAGATCATTAATGGCCAGATTGAAATTTCCTGTTGAAGTAATTTTTAGTCCCAAATATGTGTAGCTGTGTGTGTGTTCTATGTCAGTGGAGCCCAGAAGCGGTGTGGGTTCCCCTGACCCCTGGGTCGTTTCTGGAAGACCATAATCCTGGTCTTCTCCAGATGAACTGTCAGGGCCCAGGTCTGACAGAAGCTTTGCAGATGATCCATTTGCTGTTGTAATGCCTCCTTAGATGGAGCTAGCAATATTAGATCATCTGCAAACAGGAGGCATTTCATCTGTGTGTCAGAGAGGGTGAGTCCAGGGATATCAGATTGTTCTAATGATTTAGCCAATTGATCAATATAAATGTTAAATAGGGTGGGGCTGAGACTGCAGCCCTGTTTCACCCCTCTACTTTGGGGAAGAAATCTGTTTCCATATTGCCCATTTTCACAGCACATTTATTATTTGTATACATTGTTTTAATGATATCATATGTTTCCCCCCACACCGTTTTCAATCAGCTTCAGGAACAGACCGTTCTGCCAAATTGAGTCGAATGCTTTTTTGAAATCTACAAAACAAGAGAAAATCTTCTTATTTTGGTGGACATGTTTCTGAATGAGGGTGTGGAGGGTATATACATGGTCTGTAGTCCGATGGTGTGAATCCAATCTGACTCGCTCAGGACATTATGTTCACTGAGGAAGTCTTGCAGTCGGCTGTTTAGGATGCTGCAGAATAACTTCCCCAGGTTGCTGCTGACACATATGCCTCGGTAATTGTTTGGGTCAAATTTATTTCCATTTTTAAATATTGGTGTGATGATTCCTTTGCTCCAGATGTCAGGGAAATGTCCAATGCTCAGAACCAGGTTGAATACTTTCAACATGGCAGTGTTGAACTTATGGCTGCTACATTTCAGCATTTCATTTAAAATGCCATCAGGACCGCTGGCCTTCCTTGGTTGTAGGGTCTGGGTTTTAGCAGGACCGCTGGCCTTCCTTGGTTGTAGGGTCTGGTTTTAGCAGGACCACTGGCCTTCCTTGGTTGTAGGGTCTGGGATTTTAGCAGGACCGCTGGCCTTCCTTGGTTGTAGGGCCTGGTTTTAGCAGGACCGCTGGCCTTCCTTGGTTGTAGGGTCTGGGTTTTAGCAGGACCACTGGCCTTCCTTGGTTGTAGGGTCTGGATTTTAGCAGGACCGCTGGCCTTCCTTGGTTGTAGGGTCTGGGTTTTAGCAGGACCGCTGGCCTTCCTTGGTTGTAGGGCCTGGTTTTAGCAGGACCGCTGGCCTTCCTTGGTTGTAGGGTCTGGGTTTTAGCAGGACCGCTGGCCTTCCTTGGTTGTAGGGTCTGGGTTTTAGCAGGACCGCTGGCCTTCCTTGGTTGTAGGGTCTGGATTTTAGCAGGACCGCTGGCCTTCCTTGGTTGTAGGGTCTGGATTTTAGCAGGACCACTGGCCTTCCTTGGTTGTAGGGTCTGGATTTTAGCAGGACCCTGGCCTTCCTTGGTTGTAGGGTCTGGGTTTTAGCAGGACCACTGGCCTTCCTTGGTTGTAGGGTCTGGTTTTAGCAGGACCGCTGGCCTTCCTTGGTTGTAGGGTCTGGGTTTTAGCAGGACCGCTGGCCTTCCTTGGTTGTAGGGTCTGGTTTTAGCAGGACCGCTGGCCTTCCTTGGTTGTAGGGTCTGGGTTTTAGCAGGACCGCTGGCCTTCCTTGGTTGTAGGGTCTGGGTTTTAGCAGGACCGCTGGCCTTCCTTGGTTGTAGGGTCTGGGTTTTAGCAGGACCACTGGCCTTCCTTGGTTGTAGGGTCTGGATTTTAGCAGGACCACTGGCCTTCCTTGGTTGTAGGGTCTGGGTTTTAGCAGGACCACTGGCCTTCCTTGGTTGTAGGGTCTGGGTTTTAGCAGGACCACTGGCCTTCCTTGGTTGTAGGGTCTGGATTTTAGCAGGACCGCTGGCCTTCCTTGGTTGTAGGGCCTGGGTTTTAGCAGGACCGCTGGCCTTCCTTGGTTGTAGGGCCTGGGTTTTAGCAGGACCGCTGGCCTTCCTTGGTTGTAGGGTCTGGTTTTAGCAGGACCGCTGGCCTTCCTTGGTTGTAGGGTCTGGGTTTTAGCAGGACCGCTGGCCTTCCTTGGTTGTAGGGCCTGGTTTTAGCAGGACCGCTGGCCTTCCTTGGTTGTAGGGTCTGGGTTTTAGCAGGACCGCTGGCCTTCCTTGGTTGTAGGGTCTGGGTTTTAGCAGGACCGCTGGCCTTCCTTGGTTGTAGGGTCTGGGTTTTAGCAGGACCGCTGGCCTTCCTTGGTTGTAGGTCTGGGTTTTAGCAGGACCTGGCCTTCCTTGGTTGTAGGGTCTGGGTTTTAGCAGGACCGCTGGCCTTCCTTGGTTGTAGGGCCTGGGTTTTAGCAGGACCGCTGGCCTTCCTTGGTTGTAGGGTCTGGGTTTTAGCAGGACCGCTGGCCTTCCTTGGTTGTAGGGTCTGGGTTTTAGCAGGACCGCTGGCCTTCCTTGGTTGTAGGGCCTGGGTTTTAGCAGGACCACTGGCCTTCCTTGGTTGTAGGGTCTGGGTTTTAGCAGGACGCTGGCCTTCCTTGGTTGTAGGGTCTGGGTTTTAGCAGGACCGCTGGCCTTCCTTGGTTGTAGGGTCTGGGTTTTAGCAGGACGCTGGCCTTCCTTGGTTGTAGGGCCTGGGTTTTAGCAGGACCGCTGGCCTTCCTTGGTTGTAGGGTCTGGGTTTTAGCAGGACCGCTGGCCTTCCTTGGTTGTAGGGTCTGGGTTTTAGCAGGACCGCTGGCCTTCCTTGGTTGTAGGGTCTGGGTTTTAGCAGGACCGCTGGCCTTCCTTGGTTGTAGGGTCTGGGTTTTAGCAGGACCGCTGGCCTTCCTTGGTTGTAGGGTCTGGGTTTTAGCAGGACCGCTGGCCTTCCTTGGTTGTAGGGTCTGGGTTTTAGCAGGACCGCTGGCCTTCCTTGGTTGTAGGGTCTGGGTTTTAGCAGGACCGCTGGCCTTCCTTGGTTGTAGGGTCTGGTTTTAGCAGGACCGCTGGCCTTCCTTGGTTGTAGGGTCTGGGTTTTAGCAGGACCGCTGGCCTTCCTTGGTTGTAGGGTCTGGTTTTAGCAGGACCACTGGCCTTCCTTGGTTGTAGGGTCTGGGTTTTAGCAGGACCGCTGGCCTTCCTTGGTTGTAGGGTCTGGGTTTTAGCAGGACCGCTGGCCTTCCTTGGTTGTAGGGTCTGGTTTTAGCAGGACCGCTGGCCTTCCTTGGTTGTAGGGTCTGGGTTTTAGCAGGACCGCTGGCCTTCCTTGGTTGTAGGGTCTGGGTTTTAGCAGGACCGCTGGCCTTCCTTGGTTGTAGGGTCTGGGTTTTAGCAGGACCGCTGGCCTTCCTTGGTTGTAGGGTCTGGGTTTTAGCCAGGATCTCTTCTATAGTATGTTATAGTCTAAAGGGTTCTGGTTGTCTTTAACGACTGATTCTAGAATGTGTATTTTGTTGAGATCCTTTTGGCTGAATTCAGTGTAATGGTACTCTACAGGTTTTCAAAGTGTGTTTTCCAAATGTCCCCATTTTGAATAGCCAGTTCTTCCTTGTGTGGTTTTGCTGAAAGAGTGCCGTTTCTTCCAGAAAGTATTTGAGTCAATGGACTCTTCAATGATTTCAAGTTGGTGCTGCGCATGTTGCTCCCTTTTAGTTCTGAGTGTTCTTCTGTATAGTTTCAGTGTTTCCCAATATTGGAGGCGGAGCTCAGGATTGTCAGGTTGTCTGTTTTGATTTGATAAACTTCTGAGGGTTTTTCTCAGATGTCTGCAGTCTGTATCAAACCACTTTTCATTGGCTCACTTTTTTGATTTATGATAATGTGGTTTTTTTCAGATTGGATAAATCTGCCACATTGTCAAAGATGCTGTTAATATCCCATACAGCCTATTCAGCCATCACTACTGTGGGGAATAGGTGGGCTGTTAATATCCCTACAGCCTGATTCAGGCCTCTACTGGGGATATAGGGTGGGCTGTTAATATCCATACAGCCTGATTCAGGCCATCATTACTGTGGGGATATAGGGGGGCTGTTAATATCCATACAGCCTGATTCAGGCCATCACTGTGGGGATATAGGGTGGGCTGTTAATATCCCATACAGCCTGATTCAGGCCATCACTACTGTGGGGATATAGGGTGGGCTGTTATATCCCATACAGCCTGATTCAGGCCATCATTACTGTGGGGATATAGGGTGGGCTGTTAATATCCCATACAGCCTGATTCAGGCCATCATTACTGTGGGATATAGGGTGGGCTGTTAATATCCCATACAGCCTGATTCAGGCCATCATTACTGTGGGGATATAGGGTGGGCTGTTAATATCCCATACAGCCTGATTCAGGCCATCATACTGTGGGGATATAGGGTGGGCTGTTAATATCCCATACAGCCTGATTCAGGCCATCATTACTGTGGGGATATAGGGTGGGCTGTTAATATCCCATACAGCCTGATTCAGGCCATCATTACTGTGGGGATATAGGGTGGGCTGTTAATATCCCATACAGCCTGATTCAGGCCATCATTACTGTGGGGATATAGGGTGGGCTGTTAATATCCCATACAGCCTGATTCAGGCCATCACTACTGTGGGGATATAGGGTGGGCTGTTAATATCCCATACAGCCTGATTCAGGCCATCATTACTGTGGGGATATAGGGTGGGCTGTTAATATCCCATACAGCCTGATTCAGGCCATCATACTGTGGGGATATAGGGTGGGCTGTTAATATCCCATACAGCCTGATTCAGGCCATCATTACTGTGGGGATATAGGGTGGATAGAAAATGGTCTAATTGGGATTGAATTGTTTGATGTCTGATTGCTTTCTGGTAGTCGTCCTTGCTATTGTTTGTCCATCTATAAGGTTGTTTTGTATAGTTCAGTTTACTGGGTTCTGCTGCGTGAGGGTCTGTTACTGTCTTTTTAATGTAGAGTGTATTTTACTATGATCAGATAAGGGTGTTAGGGGGCTGACTGTGAATGCCCTCAGACAGAAGGGGTGGAGGTCTGTGATGCTATAATCTACTGAGCTATTGCCAAGAGGAGAGCTGTGTGTGTAGTGACCAAAGGAGTCCCCTCCAAGCCGACCGTTAACAATGTACAGACCCTGCGTTCGGCACAGCTGCAGTAGTTGCTGCCCGCTTTTGTTGACAGTTTTGTCAAAGTTGTTCCTGTGGGGATGTGAAGGGAGGGGAATGCTGATTTGGCCAGGTATATGTTTGTCTCCCTGTGGGCTAATAGAATCTGGTTCTATACCTGTCCTGGCATTAAGGTCCCCACAAATCAGGACACTTCCCTGGGCCTGGTACTGATTGATCTCATCTTCAAGAATGGAGAAACTATTTTCACTATAATAAGGGGATTCTGATGGGGGGATATATGCTGTACACATGAATATGTCTTTATCCATGGCGACCACCTCTCTTTTTATTTTGAGCCAAATTGAAAATTCGCCTTTTTTGATTAGTTCTATTGAGTGTACAAGTTTAGCCTTGTACCAAATCAGCATTCCTCCTGAATCCCTGCCCTGGGTTACTCCTTTGAGTTTGGTGGATGGGAACACTATCTCTCTATAGCCTAAGGGACAACCAGTGGACATGTCTCCTCTACACCAGGTCTCCTGTAAAACAATCACATCTGCATCTCCTAACTCTTTGGTGAAGTCTGGGGTCCTGCTCTTAAGGCCAAAAGCAGAGGACCTCAGACCCTGGACATTCCAACATGAAATAATAAATGATTTAGATTGCATTTAACTTAAAACAGAGAAAGATTCAGAGCATTCAACATTAAAATGAGATAAACTCCCAAATCCCTGGTTGTCAATAAATAGGTTAATTTAAGAACACATTAGATATATGGGATTTC
>JASDAP010000058.1:796356-802845 GCA_031216635.1 Dissostichus eleginoides
ACTTGTGCAGCCTTTGTATTACGAGAGGTGTTCACTTTAATAGTTCCTGGGGTGAAAGGAAGTTTATCTTCGGTGGCTCTGCCTTCAACACCGAGCAGCACCGCCTCGCCTCACCTCATTACTTTGACCAGAAACTATCCCCGTAAAGTTTTCCTTTTTATCTTCTGCTTGATTTTTTTTTAATCAATTAGTGCAACACATGTGACCAATATGGACGAAACGCCAAAGAAACAATGAGCACAAGAAAATAAAACAGGTACACTTTCTAAACCGGTTGAACCTCCTCAGGATGAGGACCACGGCTCTGCATGAAGCTGCAGCTCTGGGACCTGAAGGCCTGCAGTCTGCTAGAGTCCTGCTCAGGTAGCACACACCTGCACACACACACTGACACACACACCTGCACACACACACTGACACACACACACTGACACACACACCTGCACACACACACTGACACACACACCTGCACACGCACACTGACACACAAAACTGCACACGCACACTGACACACACACACTGACACACACACCTGCACACACACACTGACACACTAAGGGACTGCAGCAAGAACACACATCTCCCATGGTAGACAGAGACACACATCTGGACTGCACCTCGGCAGGAAGCTCTTCTGATCTTTAAGAGTTAACTTATATAAGCAATCTGTCCAAATGATCCAGTCTCTCCTAAATCTTCAAAATCTACCCAAAATAAACCAAAACAGCCAACAGAGAGTACAGAAATGGCCTCTTCCTGGTTAAAACTGCCATTTATGATCCTGAAAATGTCAGAAATAGATTCAGCATCCTCGATAACCCCAAAAACACTTAACAGTTGTTTTAACCATTGTCTCCACAGGCTATAATGGTAATTCATTCATTCTTCATCTTGTGTAAATGTCCCAATATCTGCAGGTTAGCATCTAGCAGTTTCCATGTGCTGGAGACCCTACTGTACATTTTTAACATACAACAGGACTCTATGAGCAACTACACTATCATGGTTGATTGCAATTATTATTATTACGCTAAGAAAATGTAACTACGAAGAAACACTTTATTTCTTCTGAAATTCATGGTTTGTTTTGATTGGTTGGAATGTTTTTCTCAGATGACTGTCTTCTATCTGGTGTGTTCCAGCTGTAAGGCGAGCGTTGGGCGCAGGAGCTCCGGCGGTCAGACGGCGTACGACGTGGCGCTGAGATCCGGCTGCAGAGAGACCGTGTCCCTGATCACAGCTCAGACCGGAGACCAGCTGCTGAGACAACTGACCGAGCCTGGACGTCTCCTGAACCACAGACTGAACCTGGACGTCTCCTGAACCACAGACTGAACCTGGACGTCTCCTGAACCACAGACTGAACCTGGACGTCTCCTGAACCACAGACTGAACTTGAACGTCTCCTGAACCACAGACTGAACCTGGACGTCTCCTGAACCACAGACTGAACCTGGACGTCTTCTGAACCACAGACTGAACTTGAACGTCTCCTGAACCACAGACTGAACCTGGACGTGTCCTGAACCACAGACTGAACCTGGACGTCTCCTGAACCACAGACTGAACCTGGACGTCTTCTGAACCACAGACTGAACTTGAACGTCTCCTGAACCACAGACTGAACCTGGACGTCTCCTGAACCACAGACTGAACTTGAACGTCTCCTGAACCACAGACTGAACCTGGACGTCTCCTGAACCACAGACTGAACCTGGACGTCTCCTGAACCACAGACTGAACCTGCACGTCTCCTGAACCACAGACTGAACCTGGACGTCTCCTGAACCACAGACTGAACCTGGACGTCTCCTGAACCACAGACTGAACCTGGACGTCTCCTGAACCACAGACTGAACCTGGACGTCTCCTGAACCACAGACTGAACCTGGACGTCTCCTGAACCGCAGACTGAACCTGGACGTCTCCTGAACCACAGACTGAACTTGAACGTCTCCTGAACCACAGACTGAACCTGGACGTCTTCTGAACCACAGACTGAACTTGAACGTCTCCTGAACCACAGACTGAACCTGGACGTGTCCTGAACCACAGACTGAACCTGGACGTCTCCTGAACCACAGACTGAACCTGGACGTCTTCTGAACCACAGACTGAACTTGAACGTCTCCTGAACCACAGACTGAACCTGGACGTCTTCTGAACCACAGACTGAACCTGGACGTCTCCTGAACCACAGACTGAACCTGGACGTCTCCTGAACCACAGACTGAACCTGGACGTCTCCTGAACCACAGACTGAACCTGGACGTCTTCTGAACCACAGACTGAACCTGGACGTCTCCTGAACCACAGACTGAACCTGGACGTGTCCTGAACCACAGACTGAACCTGGACGTCTCCTGAACCACAGACTGAACCTGGATGTCTTCTGAACCATAGACCAAACCTGGACGTCTCCTGAACCACAAACTGAACCTGCACGTCTTCTGAACCACAGACTGAACCTGGACGTCTTCTGAACCACAGACTGAACCTGGACGTCTTCTGAACCACAGACTGAACCTGGACGTCTCCTGAACCACAGACTGAACCTGGACGTCTCCTGAACCACAGACCAAACCACAGACTGAGCCTGGACGTCTTCTGAACCACAGACTGAACCTGGACGTCTTCTGAACCACAGACTGAACCTGGACGTCTCCTGAACCACAGACCAAACCACAGACTGAGCCTGGACGTCTTCTGAACCACAGACCAAACCATAGACTGAACCTGGACGTCTCCTGAACCACAGACTGAACCTGCACGTCTCCTGAACCACAGACTGAACCTGCACGTCTCCTGAACCACAGACTGAACCTGGACGTCTCCTGAACCACAGACTGAACCTGCACGTCTCCTGAACCACAGACTGAACCTGGACATCTCCTGAACCACAGACCAAACCACAGACTGAACCTGGACGTCTCCTGAACCACAGACTGATCCTGAGTCTGTCTGAAGCACCGGGACACGTCCTGCAGCCGGATGTGGACTTACTGCAAGATAGATTTGATAACAGTGATAGTTCTCTGGTTTACTGGCTGTATTTAGTATGAGATCATTTTCATAATGCAGATTTTTGAGATCTTCTAGAATGTGTCTATCTGTTAAATGTCAGAAAAGTTGTGAAGTGTCTTTAAATGTCTCGTTTCGACAGCATGAAACTCTTCCACCCTGTGCCTCGTCCCAGAGACAGATGTAAGATGTGTCCACGTCTGAAATAAAGCTTGTTTTAAAGAAGCACTGGATACGTTTCCTACTGCAGTCGTTAAATGCACAATACCTTCCATACAGTAGTTCCTCACACCGCTGGGGGAAGGCAAGCCCAGCTCACTCAGAAAATACAGGTTTACTGAACAAAATGAAACAAAACTGACGGATTCATGATGATATTTAAGGCCAGATATATTTATTGTTCCGATCTTACAAAAAAAACACGGTGAGGTTTTCTGAATTATTGCTCATCAGAATTTCTTCTGAAAGCACCAACAGTCACAGAAACACAGTTTGACTCGTCATCGTCGCTCCAAAGAAAGTAGAGAGGTGTTTATTTACAGGCTGTACCGACTCTAAGTCTTTCAGTGTTTTTTGCATGAAGCTTTGAATATCTGTCAAGAACAAAATAAATCCTTGTCTTTTATTCAATGAACACAACCCGTCTGTGAAGATGACTTTATAACGCTCTGGAGTTATTGGAAATGTCTGAAACAAACCACCACTGGAATAGAACTACTGACAGTCTAACACTAATACCCTCACCTTTACCTGACAGAGTACAAACAAACACAATCCAAACAAACGGAGCTAAATTGGAGCGGGAGATTTCCAACTTTCTGATAAATCCATCCAACATTGTCCCAGTTTCCCGCGCTCCATCAGGCGTTGGTGTTTCTGCTGTGCTTCCTTTGAGCCAGGCACTGTGCTGCAGCCGGGTGGATGTCCATTATAAGAGGAAGATCTCCGTTTCCTCTGGACCGGTTGGACTCCTGCAGGTGAAGATCAGCGCCTGAGTCTCAGGAAGAAGGCGTGGCGGCACTCGATGCTGTCCACTGGGTAATACTTATCGTAGAAGTCCAGGATGTACTCCTCCGCTTTGAAACCAAACTTCTGGTAGAGCAGCATGGCGGCGTTACTGGCCGACACATGCAGCGTCACGTCTTTCCCCATGCACGTCTGAAAAACACAGGAAAACAGTCAGACGAAACAGATCCCTGATCAGAGCATAGCTGGGATCGTCCTTCATATTAAAAAGCCATATTTTCATCTGAAGAGATGCTCTATGAAGCGACCGCTGCTGTCACACTCATATTCTGTGGGATTGGTATCAACATTACAATCATTTCCCGATGTTTAATCGCCCTACATCTGTCTCAGGGTATATTTGTAATTACTTTTACCAGAAACTATGCCCGTAAAGATTTAAATTGACCGGACTTCTACTGATATTTACGGTCAAAGTCCAGTAAATACCTGCTCACGGAAACACTGGCTTCCATATTGGTACTTTCCTTCAAATGACTGTCTGAGCTCACCTGGATCAGATGGTAGATCATGAAGGTGGCGATGCCGGCCCTCCTCCACTCCGGATGGACCAACAGGAAGGAAATGTAGGCCTCGTTGTACTTCACATCCGGCACCATGAAACCAAAGGCGATCACCACTTTCTTATACAGGACGACCACGCTGAAGTCCGGGTACTGCAGGCACTCGGACAGGTCCACACCTGGAAGAGAGCCAGAGACACGGTGGGTTTGGACAGATTCGTGGTAGGGGGGTTGTTGGTAAGAAGAGACAGATTCATGGTAGGGGGGTTTTAGGTTTGTAAGACTTTGTGTACCTGGCCAGTAGCTTTCGTTGCACATGGCGTTCACCGAGGGGATGTGGTTGGGGCGGACGTAGCAGTAGTCGATGGGAGCGTTGGGTTCAGGGACCCAGTTGGGGTTCTTTCTGTGGGGGTAAGCTCTGATCTCTTCCAACAACCTCAGCTTCACCGGACGACTCTCATAATCCCTCCTGAAAAACAAACAGAGAAGTGCTACTATAGAAACACCTACTCAGATTACTACAACTAATGAGAGAGCATCGATGCATGGAAGTAACAAAAAAACGCAATGTCTACAGAATTCCTGAAGTCCTGAAAGTTCTGAGGACTTTAGAAAAATGTATCTTTTATCGGCACCCCTTACCATCAACACATCTCTGGACTTTCTACCCGACAAAAAGCCTCCAGACTACCTGAAGCCCTGAAAGGTCTCAGGACTAAAGTCTCGACCCAACAAATTCATCTTTCATCGGGAACCCCTTACCATCAAGAGGGTTGGGGTTAGACTTTCTGCCTGACAGCAGGTCTCAGGACTGTAGTTTCTAGTCTCTACCTGACAAAAGGTCTGAATCTAGGGACTCTAGTCTCCACCCCATGTAAAGTCTTGGGAGAATAGTCTTTCCTTGACAATTGTTCTCCTGCCCCATCTACCTGCCCAAAGGTTTTAGGACCCTTCACGACAAAGGGTCTACAGACTCTCCTCCCCCTGAAAAGTCTCAGGACTCTAGGTCCTGCACCACAGAACGTCTCGGGCTATAATTTCTACCGGACACTGGTCGGTGATCTTTCATCAGGACCCCCTTCAAATCAAAAGATACCCAAACTCTCTAAACAACACAAATTCTATAGCCTTTTTACACAAAAAAAGTGATGTGGACGTTTTCTACCTGATGGAATTCATCAGGACTCACTACCTGATTATTTTAAAAGGGGACTCTTTACCTGATGTAGGGTTTCAGGATGCGGGCGGTGTACGGACTCTTGATGCTCAGGTCCGAACTGCCTTCTGCTCCCGTCAGACGATGGCAGAAGGACACCGGGGTCTGCTGAAGGCCTCTTCTGCTGGAGAGGTTGGTCTGCACACAAACACATTTATAGTTTACAAGGGTTGACAAGGAAATGACACTGAATAAGACCATGATGAAGGTTGGAGGTACCTGGAAGCGATCAAGGATCCGCGACTCCTGGCTGTTGGTGCAGTATTTCCCCAGGAGTCGCCCTCGCATCAGGGTCCCCGTGGCGCCGTAGATCCCCCCCACCAGGCTGAGGGTGCTGACCGCCCGGTCGACGTCCGCAGGGGAGCCCTCGCTGCCTCTTGGCCTGGCGCACCAGCAGCTTCCTGTGGAGGCGTTTGGCCTGTGGAGTGACGGCTAACGCTAGCGGGCAGGAGGCCAGCCGGCGGAGCAGCATCCTCTCCTCGTACAGACTGAGGGGGGAGAAGCAGGGGGTCTGGGGTTCTTCGTCTGCTTTCTCAGGGTGATTTATCCTCCTCCTCTCGGGGCCTCCGGCGCCAACACAGCCCCCGGCAGAGAGCGACGGCCCCTCCCTGCGTCCCACCGGCCCTTCAAACTCTTCGTCGTGTCCTTCGTCATCCTCGCTCTCGGCTTCACGTTTGATGTGAGGCGCTGCCGACGGAGCTTCTTCCGGGCGACGAGGCTGGC